>VYXC01003756.1:409606-473899 GCA_013397175.1 Platysteira castanea | reverse complement strand
AGCAGCCGTTGGCGTCATGGCGAAAGGGAGGGAGGGAGTGAGAGAGGGAAGGATGTGCAAGTCCTCTTTCCCACACAGCCATAAAGAGAGGGCACTAGCGATGCCCCAGGTTGAAAGCCATTCATTAGTGAGGAAAAGAAGTCCCGTATTAAATAAACAAACCCGTTTGGGCGCTGGGAGCAGGCCAGTCTGTCTCCTGGCTCCATTTGATCAGCGGCAAAGCTGGCTCTACCTGATTGCACGGAGAGAGCAGGGAATTCAGATTTCAGACTTGCATGATTACACATTAAACAGCAAGAAATAGGACCTGTGTCAGTGTTCAGTGCCAAACTTTGAGTCTTGTAAAGTCAGTACTTGAAATTCGCCTTCCCTAAAAGTCTGGCAAAAGCAGAGCACCAAGTTCAGTGGAGGTCTACAGATTACATTATTTCAAAAACTAAAAAAATCAAATTACCTTTGGTGCAGTCACAATCCCCGTAAAGAGGCTTGGAACATGCCTATGCAGAACAGCCCAGGCACATCACAGTCCAGCAAGTCTGAGGCATAATAAAATGCTCTTTCTCAAGCCTTCAAACAAGAGAAATAATAAAATTAAATACTTTCTCATTCTAGCTCTAAGTTCAGGAGTGAGAGAACAGCAAACACACTAGGGCAATCTGTACATGTATTAAGAAGCTAGTAATGAAGGACAGCAAGAAATCAGAAGGCAAAGCAGTCACACACAGTATGAAGTCTGTACCAAAGAAGTTGTGCATGCAAGCCCGATGAATAGCGAGTCCATCATTGCTTGAATCATGGAAGGTACAACACATAATAAATGCCCTTTATTACAAAAAAAAAAAAGGTAGAAGGTGAGATATTGAAATATGGGAGAGCAAATGAAAAGTTGGGAAGGAGCTACAATAGCAGAGGAAGTCAGCTTGTAGGAAAGCCTGAGGCATCTGAGTTTTCCTACACAGGTATGGGCCTAACTGAAGGAAACTTGCACGCTCACAGCCAAGAAAGGAAGCAGTGAGTTATCTTAAGGAACTCCCGTGTACTGTGTCTTCCTTGTCTGCATAGCCAAGTGACATATGTAATTTGATAAAAATACTTTTATAGCACAGGACTCTAAAGAGATTTTATAAAGCACAGGCTTCCATTTACCAAGCTCCATGCTGTAATTCCTTCCGCCTCACTGTAATATGCCCAGTGTCCTCTGTAACCTCATTACACCCACTCCACCATGTTCCATCTTTCTTCAGCTCACTGAAACACTTCAGCTCCTTTGCTTGCTGGTCCTTTGCATCCACCTTCAGTGATCCCTGCCCTAATGACCTTAGCATTTTCTGCACCATAACCCAAATTTCACCTGTCTCAATACTTCTGATTCCCCTATTTTTGTCTCACCTTCCAGCTGGACAAGAGGCAACACAAACGTCAGTCTGAACAGAAACTACAAGAATGCTGATCAGAGAGCTCACATTTTAAGAATGACATTGGCTCAGACTGGCTAACCTGATGTTGCCTCTCAGATGCTGGATGTGACACACAAACAATTTTGGGGTATGCACATCCGTCTTAACACTCTGTACATGGTCAGATATAAAAAGAAATATACAAAGTCTGTTGCTTTTGCTCCTTCACCATACATGCACACACCTTAAACGTATTGGTACAAAATAAATACAAGCCCACTGGGCCATCTCACTGAAGAAAAATGGCAAGCAACTGTTACACACAATGCTGTACACAGGCACAAAGAAAGAATTACAGCTATAAGCAAGTGGACAATGCTTAGCTATAAGCAAAGGTAAATATATCCTCTGCCTAGGATCCTTATAAATCTTCCTCAACATCGGGGAGAAATCTGCTTCCATGCTCTAAATATTAGGGACATCTCAGATAAAATATTTTACTTCTGTGTTGACGTTTGCTACATAAGGACTTCAGCTGGTCTCATTTCCCTGTTGGAAGCTTTTCTTATCTGCAGAAGGTTGACCCCAAAATTGTCATTAAAAAAAAAATCAATTTTTAAATTCTCTTCCGAGCATTTGCTGCTGCAAGAGTTGTTCTCAGCAGATACTGATCAGACTATCCTTCCCAATTTGCCACTGTGTTCTTTTCAGGCAGTCATGGCACTTCTATATATATCCTTTATGCCCACGAAATGAAAGAATATATCTACCTATAATACGGTCACTATATGTTCACAAAAATCAAGCTATACATAAATTCTCCACCCCTTTATGTGCACCCAAATTTTCAGTCAAAGCCAACTACCTCAAATCTAATGTAATTTGACCCAGTATAAATTCACCTTGTAATCTAAGGTGCTGGTTTTCTCCCACACCCTAACCTCAGGTGTTGCTTGCAACCTCTCCCTGTGCTAACTGGTGCTCACAACATAGTTGTTGGGTAAAAAAAAATACACTGTCATGACTCCCATTTGTATATTATGAAAAACAAGAAGCCCATGAGCCATGTCACTTGGAAATTCTTTACCCACGATCATAAGCAACCTGATCAGAAAGCATCCCAGTCCAAAGGTGTGGTTAGGGCACAGTGGCATGCTGGGCAGCTTTAGTAATGCATACCTGCCCATGGCTACTTCCAGGCTATTTTTCAGGATGACCTAGTTTTGCCAAGAGCACAGATATGTCCAGGAACGCTGTGGCAAAATTTAACCATAAACCCAGCCTTTCCTGTAAAATGTAGTAAAGCACAACCAACTTCCATATTTAAGCATAACAGAAACTACCAAGATACCTACAGAATCAATTCACAACAACTGGAACAGACCAACATTTAAAAACATCAAAACACGCAAAAAAATTAATAATTACAAAACCAACGTATAGCAATAAAAAATAGAGAAAAAAAGCTTAGATTTTGCCATGGAATAAATTAAGATTCCTCACATGAAAATCTACAAATGGTTGCTTGCAGCTCTCTGTGCTGTCCAGCTACGCTTCTGGTTTCCCACCAAATCTTTTCTGCTGAGGCTCTTTGTCAGTGCTTTTGTGTATCAGTGTGGTAGTTTATTTTCTGTCGGATCTTGTTTTCTTGACATACAGCTGAAAGCTTGTTGCTTCCTCTGTAATAAACGTGTCTCCAAATGTTATGCAGTCCTACAATGTAAATGCAAGCACTGTTTCAAAATTCACATAAATATGTATCTTTAAAGATTTTAAACACAGTATAAAAAACAGTCAAAGAGTGTGTGCTGCTTATTCAATTTCTCCATTGCTGAAATGAAACCTCAGGAGCAGCATCACATATGTATGTGCATATTACATGTAACATGTGCAAGCAACATGAGATTTGCAGCTGCAGCAGTCTGGTCAAAAAAATCTAGGCAAAGTGAAATACTGCTTTTTAAGATGTGGATGAGTCTGTTAGCGACAATGTCTTTCCCAACTTTCTTCATCCAAGCCATATGGGTTTATATTATCAGCTCTTCAGAGGATTCTTGAATCTAAATTAGACTACAAAGAAGGTCATTTTCTGTGACTCATTTGTGCCAAGCAAGGAAATCATTTCCTCTCTTGATCTACATGATAGCTTTCTCTTGGGAGGAAACAGAATATAAGAAGCTCTCTAATCTCCTTTTGCATTATGCAAGAAACTAACAAAATATGAACCTTCTATCCCTAGGGTAGCACAAAGCTGCTACCTATATTTATGTGCAGGAACAACGTATTTAAGACAAATCTAAGGAAATATCACTGTTATAAAAAGCAAGACTATTGTCTGATGACTGAGCAAGATATTGTAATTGAATTCTAGGAAGATAAAGACAGTTTTAACTAATAATATCTGTACTAGGCCTAAAGGCAGCTACTATCCATATAGAGATGATGCATGATATGACGACTACGCTGACTAGGGTGACCCAATGAACATTTATCCTGGGTAAAGTGAGTAGAGAAGCAAAGATGTCTTTGTTAGAGCCTCAGCATCCTATTCCCTGTCTGACTGGTAAATTCAGACTTTGCAGTGATGCCTCTCACTGTAGGATAGCAAAAGTAGCTGGCTATTTTTGCTCCTGAAGTCCCAGAACCAACCAACTGGTCAGAAAAGGCTGCAGTCCTTCCTTCAGTCTGCATGCATAGTGAGATATGGCAGAAATACACTATGCAAGTAGGAAATTAGGACTGAGTCTGTGATTACCTGTGTCTCCCAAGGCTTAGAATTTGCATCTGTGGTAGCTACAGAGGAATGACGAAACAGTAGTGAAATTACTTGTAATTGGTCTGGCAGAAAGACACTCTGGTCATTACATTAAATAAAAGAAGAGAAGAAAGAGCATGACAAGAAGAAACCTTTAATTAGCAAAATGTCAGCAACAGTGACAAGAAAGCACAGATTTCACAACAATACAAGAATGACAAATTTTAATTGAAGGAGAAACATGGGAAAGAGCAGATACTACTGATGTGGCTGTTACTGAACTCTGTGTATGTACCAGCATATATGCATGTATGACACACTCACACACTGGATAAAAATAGATCTATGCATCAGAATCAGGAAAACTGGGGATTGCATTGCAGTTACTACATTTAAAGAGAGCAAAGATCTCCCCTGTGATCTCTAAGTACAGGAAGTAAAGCATGTCTACCTGTTTTTCTTACTAGTTGCCTTTTCAAAAAATCACACATTTTTGCTACATGTTGCTGGAACACCAGGCCAGGAAGCAGCCAGAAGGGGGAAAAGAAAAATGGCTTTAATTACAGGAAAAAGGGCCCAGTAAGAACTGGTTGTTACAATAGCCAAGACAATACAAGCAACTTTCATGGTATATGGGGTTTTTTGGTTTTTTGGTTTTTTTTTTTTTCTCTTTTAAATCTTGTTCATCACTTCTAAAAATCTGTCAGTCTAGCTTTCTCCTAAAATATGTATCTATGTTAAAATCCAAGTCATTTCAGTAGTAAGCACGTTCAGGATTCCAGTGAAGTTTACCAACATGAAATATTTTCTGGTTAAACTTGCAAAAGCATTGTGTTCTGGGCCATATCTGCTTTACTTGAGCCTATAAACTTTGTTTTTCTATTAAGAAAAAAAATCCCTTTATCCTTCCATGAAAGATTATAATGTAACAAAACTGCATTAAGATCTCACAGTTTAACAAAAATAAAACCAAAACAAAACACTAAAAACCCCAGTGATTATGTACAAAAATGAAATATGGTGAATTTCGCTGCAGTTTTAAAAGTATGCATCTATTCTCACGTGTTCCACATTAACCTTCTGTGAAACTGCTAGGTGAAAACATCAAATAATATTGAGAAAGAAAAACTGAACTACAATAGGACTTTCTACTGTTTTAAAATACTGAGTACTTCTGTTTACAGTAAATATATGGTTATACAAACAGGCATATAAACAACCATGTTTCATGAGTCATTGCATATTGACAGCCATAATCATAATTTTCATATCTCCTTTGCTTTTATGTCATCAGCTCATCTGCAGTCTTCTCTGGTCTTCATGAGAATTAATTTGACAAAATGGGACTCCATCCTTATTCTCCAACTCCAAGGCAAAGTTTCAACCCCCCTCAGTTTGGCAGCACCAGTAGTATCTCTTCTAAGGGGACTGCAATGGGGGCTTTTACCCTGTCTTCTCCCTCTTATCCACCCCAAGGATTGCATAGCCACCCAGAGGAAGGCCACTGGGGTTATACTACCAACATCCACCCCAAAACACACATAAAACCAACACTGCCTCCAAGACGTGTTCCAGTTTTGTGCTATAAGCAAGACCTGTAAGACAGATGCTATGAAGTTTACATTGACTTTGTGAAGCTTTGCATAATTCACCCACAAGCAGCGGCACACAGCTATCCTACATGCTGCTGTAAACCTTGAACAGACTTTTCCATGTAGTCACGCGTTTAGTATGGGTCAGGTCCTGTGGTCTTCCTTTTGCTCAAATACCCCATTGAAGCCAGTGCTGGAAGGTCAACTTGCAAATGCCACCCTCTCTCTGTGTGGTGAATAGCTCCCATTGAACACACTGGGATTACTCATGTGTGTGAGTGACTACTAACAAGAGCAAAAGGAGCAAAATCTGGTCCTCATTAAGGACTACTAATCTGAAAAAAACCTCCTTCAGTCAGTAGTGCCACTCAAGCAGAGCAATCCTGCCAGTGAGAGCCTGCACAGGAAAGGCAATATAGCACCATTTGTCACTATATTTTAACACATAATTCTTTAAAGCATCAGTTAATTATCCAGGCATGACTGCATGGAGGAGCTCTATCCCACCACAGTGGATGAGCAAAGATAATCTTATACCATGAAACGCAATTAGCCAGATGGTTATTTGGAGGTTTTTTGGAATAGAAGCAATTTCTCTGATCTGGGAGATTAAAAAAATCAAGGCTGAATTTAAAAATAAAAATCATACCACACTTGATACCCAAGTATTTAATTACATATTATCATGGGTAACTACTAATGGGCTCCAATTATGCAATCTTGTTTTATTGCTTTTGGAAACATATTTATAGCCACTAGATAATGTGTAGATTTAAGTCAATATCGGAATACACAGCCTGGAAAACACATCATTTGTACCCAGATTGGGTTACTAGCATGATTATCATCTGCCACCTGCTGGAAATAGCTGTGATAACGCAACTAAGTTCCACATATGGAAGGTCTGGTCACTCACAGAACAAGAGGAAATGTCAAAGAGCAAAATCTACTCCTTGTACCCAGGAGCTTATTCCTCTTGCACCCACTGGGCAAGATTGACTTGCCAGAGGGGGATATTTGCAAGCATCCACAGAGAAGCCATAACATGACTTTGTTAAAGAAACAGAAATTTAATTTGCTATTGAGAATAAAGTCCGACCAGAAGACAAGATATATAGTCTGAAACTAATGCACCCAGTTAATCCCATCCCAGGCTAGCATAGCTGTCTTGCCACTCTGCTGGAAATGGCATGATTGCAGGTTCTCCTGCACCATCCCCACAAAGGACTTCTTCCTCTATTCATTACAGTCTAGTGTTGTCTTCGAGTCTCATTCAAAGAGATTGACCACTCTGGCTTTGTGGTGGCCCATAAAACCCTCAAGGACAACAAAACCTGCCCATTCAAAACATCTGCTCTCACTCAAAAGAAAAAGGACAGTGTTTGTATGTGCCATTCTTCAGAGAGCCAGAACCTTGTAACTTGCTTCCTCTGTGCCAGCAAGAGTGAGTAATCCAAGTAAGCCAGAGGGTAAATCCAAAGGCAGCACTGCAGAACTGGCCTCCCTCTCTCCCTTGCGTGGAACAGGCTGAATAGTAGCAGGACACACAGGTAAGACTAGCAGTTCTTATCAGGGGGCTGGCTTATTGTGTGCCACTGGCTGGTAACAGGACTAATTGTATTGGTGTAATTTTGCAGTTGGCAGGTGTCCCCAAGCCAGTAGGGAGAATGAGACAGGTGCCACTATATTAGGGGTTCAGACCACTTTTTTTTAGCCAAAATCAAACCCAGGCCCTTAAGCAACTGATTTTTGCATGCCCAACAGGTTTAGAATAGCAGCCCAGATTTAGTGTTTAGATGGTGCTTTCATTCAGGGAAACAGTGCCTTTCCCTGCATACCTTTCAATTATTTCTGAAGTCAAAAAAATAAAAAATAAATAAAAAGAGAGAATAAAAGGGTGAATTAAAAATGAAGATGGAGAATAAAAAACTAAGAAGGAGAATAAAAAATGAAACTATTTTTGAAGGTTATGCAGGTCTGTGGGTTGGAGTGGAGAAAGAAAGAAGAATACACATCCCAGGACCTAATAAAATTCTAATTAATTCCTCATTTTCTCCACTAACTTGTTTTAGCCATTATAAAGCAATCAGCTGTTTATAGCAGTGAGAATTAATATCAGCCCTGAAAGCAATACAAAAAACCTGAAACATTGATCCACACCTTAGCAAGAATTAACACGATCATGCACTACCACATGCCTCCTGCGGAGGGGAAAGGCCAGGCCTGCAGGAGCACCATGTCCCGCTGCAGTGTGCAGCCTTCCCTCCAGGAGCACTGCCCAGAGCCCATGCACCCTGAACAGTGTTCCTGTCGGCATTTGCTTTCAGTCGAAACCCTTTGCTGCTTCACCGTGCTTTGTCTGTTCTTCGGAGGTCGCTGTGCTTCGGGCTCCCCGCAGTTTCCTCCTCTGTGCTGCTCTTAGGAGGCTGACACCTCTCTTACAGCAACATGGTCCTTGCCTGCACTGGTAAGTGGCCCTCATTCCAGCCACGAGGTTAGCTATGCCTCATGCAGACAAGTTGGCTGAGATTTACTCCTGTAAAGCTTGGCAACGGTCTGATATAAAGAAAATACCCAGAAGTAAAAAACCTGCCAGCCAAAGAATCAGCAACACCCTCCAGCCTGCACGCACAGAAGTCTGACACCTCTGCGGCAATTGCTGCAGTGACATTTGAACCCAGGGGGGCATATGGCTGAACATAGAGGTTATGCAGGGAGCATATGGGGCTGCCAGGACAATTCACCCAGCCCTCTGTCCCCAGACATGCTGGCCTCTGGCTACGGACCAGCTGTTCTGCAGCAAGAGCCTGCCCCACCCAGGTGCCTTCTCCATGGCCAACACCAGGACAGGGAGGTTATTACCCAGAAAGTGCTCCACTCCTCAGGCAAAGGAGGGGGGACAGGGCCCTGGCCCTATCTCTGCATCATTCATCCATGCACCAAGACCAGCCTTCCCCAGAAAGCTAAGGACTGCTGCACAAGCAAACAGACCTCAGTGCAGGAGCTCAGTCAATTGCTCAACAGTCGTGTCCTGCCCTGTCCTCTCCCTCTGTGTCCTCCTCCCACATTAAAACCACTGAGGAACATTACCTGTCAGTGATAGTCTTCTTGGCAATTTTTTTATAGATCAAGGAAACCGTGTATTTTAGTAAACATAGTCCAAAATATTTAAAATTGTGTATATAGATATAAATATATATAGACGAACAGAACTCTGTGTGATTATAGCAATGTCTTTCCCTTCCTCTTCCTCTCTTCGCACCCCCTTTCCCTTCTCTCAGTTTCTCAGACAATAAGTGGGAAACAACCTCTTCTTTTTCCCCAGCCAAAAATTAATTCTTGCTCAAAACTTCCAGAAGGGGTCAAGTCTAAAGGAAGCATCTGGTCAATCTGCTTTTGTACTGCAGTGGGAGCCAGAGCCCTCAAGTCCCCTCCCTCTGCACCGCTCAGCACTGCAAGCACTTGTGCCACGCCGGCGAGGCTTTGCTCACACACAGGCACGAGGGACACCCTTGGCCCGACTGCAGGCAGCCCTTAGATGGAAGCCCCTAGGTATGCTGCATGCACAGACAGAGCAGATCCCACTCATCCCAGCACGGCTTCCAGTTGCTTTTTTTAACCCCCTGAGTACAGAGGGACTCTTCAACTACTCAGTCGGGTCATTTGCTAGTGAGTTATCTGATAAGGGGGTGTGCTTGCAGGGGCAAAGTCACAGCATGGGGTTCTATCATGTAACATACTGAACTGATCAAACAATAGTTTGGCTTCTCTCAGCATCTTGAAATGCACATCCAGGGATAGGCAATGAACGAAGGGAGACTGGGCTTGATCCTCAGGAACACCCACAAGTGGCTGCCATCCTGTGATTCAGTCTGTGCATATGTTCAAAGTCAGTCAGCGTAACACACTTCATAGAATAAAGTAAGAAATTGCCATAACTTTAAAACAGCCAGGAAAGCTGTCAACAACAACAACAACAACAAAAAAAAAAAAACCCAGGACATATTTTCCTCTTCATATATACAGAAAAGCTTTAAAGCCTTAGAAAATGTACACACACCATCTTGCATTTTCTTACTAAATATACAAATTTCACAGCAAGTGAAAAAAGTGAAATGGCACTTCTGGTCACGGTGAGCAACAGTACCTCCACACATACAATCTCTATGGGCTGCGCAATGGCAGCAGAAGCATTTTTTTTAACTTACTCTGTAACCGGGCAGTAAACATGAGCAGTTGCTGTAGCCAATTCCTGAGCCAGCCCAAGCTCTTCTGCTGGCAAAATGGGTGGGAGAGGAAAGGGCAGCGACTCACTAACTTGCAACATAGTGGGAAGCAACTCACGAATCAAATTCCTAGCAGCAATACCACCTGCAGAGCTTACAGCTCTATATATTGAATGAACAGATTTGCTTGAAAATCAGACCAAAACAAAAGAGAGGTTAAAAAACAAACCCAGAAACCTATGGGAGCCATAGTGTGCTGAGATCTCCAAGGAGAAGCTGAGAACACTCCAAGATTCTGGTATTGACTATCTTGCTCTTATGCTGCAGAAAACACAATTCTCTCTGCTGTGTGTGAAAGCTAAATGTATTTGTGTCTTAATACATAGTGAAAAATGCATTTTTTGCAAAAATAAAAATATTCTTATGTTCATTATCTACTCATTTCTCATCTGTTATTTAGCAAGTACCTTTTGCTATTAAGAAATTACATGCACATCCAGTCTACAGCTTTTTAAGGATGCTTCAGAAGACTGCTTTGGCTAAGCAGTGAAGCACCAGTCTAAAGAATGCCCTGCTGTAGCTCTAAGTTTAGAAGTGAAATTAGAACTAGAGGTAGGACCTACTGTCCTTGTCTTCCATCACCATCTCTGGACCTTAGGTAGCTCAACATGAAGACAACCATTGAAACTGCTGAGTTTTTCTTTTCTTATGCCAAAATAAAACAAAACCCAACAATAACAAATTCTCCCCAGAACCTGGTTTAGAATGCACGTATGTACAGTTTCTGAGGGTGGAAGAGGCAACCAAGGAGGAAGTTTAAAGCCACTTCCCTTCACAGAGTTTAATTCAGAAACAGCTGGTAACCCATGCCAGGTGATTTCAGTTTCTTATTGGGCCATGTTTCCATCAATGTAAGAGTCTATGTTTTTCATATATTTTAAAGGGCTTAATCAAAATCAGCAAAAAGATAATGATGTCCTTCAGATCAGTCCATAACAGGTCATTAAACACACAGCCTTTAAAAGACTAAGGCCAAGACCCTGCCAAGCACTTCTACTTGTTCAAGAGCAAAATATAATTGTTCTATGTGCACAGTTCAATTTTATATAGGTATTTGAAAAAATGGACTTCAAGTTTATACTCTTTATTATTTTGACAGACACTCTCCACATCTTTCTTTTATATTAACAAGAAATTATGAACACAAACAGCTGGAAAAAAACACTCTTCATTTCCTTCCATCATTTGTCTGAAAATAAGAGTATTTGCCTTACAGCTCAAAATTAGTAGGTATCAGGATTCTAATTATATGTCTGCTTCTGCTGCTTAAGCTCCGTTTCACACCAAGTGTAATAAAAATCACTAATGCCTATAATCAACCTTACTTCAACCACTGAAATGAAAAAGGTAATCAAGACATATTAAAAAGAGCACTGGCCCCAATTCTGTGTTGGGTAGTTGTGTGATAGATGCGTTGCTGCATCCACATGAAATACTGCGTAAGATCAGCCTGCACAAACAGCTTTGTAGTAAAAAGGAATATCCCCTGGTTCATGCTTGAACAGACCAATTCTGGTTACCAATTTTGGTACTACCTGCCACAGGTTCCCTCCCTACGTCCCAGTACTGTTATACAATGTGCATTATTCTACCAGTTTTAAAAGACCCATGGCAGCTGCAAGTTGTAATTCAAGTCTTCTGCTTAGGAACTAAGGACCTTATAAAGAAAATGCATGAACCAAAAGCAAACTTCTTCAGCAATCTGCCAGACCCAGCTTCAGGGTGCTCCACACCATGAGAACAGATACATCAAATGATCTGTGTCAGCTTAAAGTCATCTTTGGAGGAGGCCAAGCTGACCTTGACTGAGCGGAAGAGCCTTTCCTATTTTTGAGAGGGCCTGAGGAAACATCTTTGCCCATTCACTTTTCTGCCAAATATTACCTAACAAGAATAAAATCCAAGGTGGCCCTGCATGAGAACCAGTAGTCAACTTGGTAAATGGCTTTTGGAAGCCTCTCTGCTTTTCTCAGCTGTCAGATGTCAAGTAGATAAAGAAAGGTGAAAAGGCTATTAAACCCCAAAACTATTTCAGCATGTACACGTTTGCCCTGGCTTTTGAAATGTGCATTTTTAATCAAACAATGAAATACATGTTTTAAAACATTTACTGCAGAGCAAAAGATGACACTGTGGGTTTGTTCAGAGCATTACTGAGGTGTGCCATTCAATTCAAGGTTCAGTAAATATAGTCCATTATGCAGTCCTTTACATATTTGTATGAATTATTTGTAGAATCATAGATTGGTTTGGGTTGGGAGGGGCCTTAAAGATTGCCTAGTTCCAACCCCCCTGCCATGCATCTTATTAATGGCTTACACCACTGTCTTTCCTTCACCAGTGTGAAGGAGAGCTGGCTCGTGAAGTATAACTGGTAATCTATTTTATATATGAATAAAATACTCTTTGCTATAACATTCAGTTCTTGTTTTCTATTCATTAAATGTATTGTTTGAAATGCTACCACCAGCTATTCATTCCTTTCCGGAGCAGCGATGCCATGGCAACCCTCATGTGACTGGCTACAAGCATACCACAAGTCTCCAGGGCTTTGCTTTAGAAAAGACTCAAACTGGTGTTACTCACACTTAAAAAAAAAAAAAAAAACAAAAAAAAAAAAATAGGAAGAGCCCAGTTTCAGAGATGCTTTATTTTGTGGAAGATGCATCAAGCCTACCTGTCAATTCTACCATGTGGCAACGACTATTTCAGCTAAAATGGGACAAAGCAAAGGATGAAGAACACAAGAAAAGGGTGGGTACAACTGTTTGATAAAGAACATGTTCTTTAATTCTTCATTAAAAAATATGCTTACCCAAAAGGACTACAGCATCTCTCCATTCTTAATGCATTGTGAAAGCTACTGATGAGCAATAAGGTACAAGAGACATGTTTTGAGAATATCCAGAAAATACATGTATAGCTTTTGTGTCCATTTAGGGCATCATAATGATTTCCACCAAATTTAGAAGCGAAAAAGATTTGGTTAGTCATTTGCTCCAAATCAGTAATAATGCAGGACTGTGCCCTCTTCAAAATCCGTAAGCAGTGAGTACCATCAGTGATGATTCAACTGTATTGCTACCTTAGGAAGATTGTATCACAATACAATTAGCTTTAATATGAAGAAATAGTTCTTCATTATTTCCAGACTGGATCTGCTTCATTAACTGTGTAAAAATATCTTCCTTCCTTCCTTCCTTCCATTGTTCCCCTAATTTGACTTGCAGGTGGAAAAAAGTTAAAGATGAGGTAGAGAATTGAATTTGACATATTTTTCTAACTAAATAGACAATATTGAAATAAATTTCTTTCTCTATGAATTAACCTCAAGAGGCTCACTACTTTTTAAAAGCATGGCTGTTTCAACAGTTGGCTCTTTTAAAGCAGGGAACTGATACTAGTGTAGCTGAATACTCTCGGCATCCACTGTCGGTACAGAACTCTCCTTTGTTCAGTGTACAGAGCAGTGTACTTCATATATGTATGAAGGGCCAAGAATAGGGGTTGGAGATCACCATGATATATGGTTAAGAAATGTATTAATAGAGAACAAAATATTTCCCATGACTCAATTGCTCTTGGACTAAACACAAGTATTAATTTCTGAGTGCAAGCAAAGAGAAAGAATAACCATCATGTTGAGCAAAGGATGGCTTAGAAAGTACAGAATTTTGTTTCTCATTAAGGGTTCACACCAAGCAGACATTAACAAGGTCTCCAGTGACCAAAGAGTGGCCCTTTCAAGTGCCCTGTGTTGTCATGCTGGTGCTTCTAAATTCCCATGCTGGTTTCCCAGAAAATTCACCGTGCCTTCTCCTGGCACAAACATAGGCTTGGTGCAGTGAACACCAGCTACTAGAGCAGAGGTATCTGCAGCTGTGGTACCTGGGGGCGGCAGGACAATTTGGCAGGTTGTCCTGAATGACACAGCCCCCCGGGTCCTCGGCTTTTGATCTACCAAGAGAGACAGAATTGCTCTGAGAAAACATAAGGGTCTCTGCTTGGTGATGTGAAAGCTTTGCATTGAAGGAGCTCACAAAAAAAAGTGAACCAGAGCAAGAAAGAAAGGGGGAAAATAGGAAGCAAGGAAGAAAACAAGGTACACGTCTTGGAGAAGACCACTAAAAAGATGACAATGTTTAGGGATAAGTCATCATTTTCTCCACGCTTCAAAGATACAAAAATGTCAGCATGTTTTGATGAACACAAGAGCAAATGCATCCAGTCTGAATAATTTTGCTATTTTCTTAATAGAAGAAAGGAACAGGAAAAAAAATATCAAAAGTTACATCTCCTCTCTGCAACATACTGCATGTAATTAAATACAAAATTGTTCCAAAACCATCTGTAAAGAGCTGCAACAGAGATAAGGATGAGCTTATAAAAGCCAGGGTTTACCTTTTACAGTTGTGCATCTAAGAATGAGACAGAAATTGTTCACAACATTTTCCAGAAAATGAAATTATATTTATATGAATTCTACAGAAGAAATCTGGTTTCTAAAACCACCTTTTGTTGCTTCAAGTTTCAAACAGTTTGCATATCTACAAATTAACATCAGAGTTTGCATAAATATCACATTTTGTTCTTCACACTGGTGATTTGTACTGACTGGTACAGTAACAACCCTCTTCTACAAATTACATGTCTTCTTAAAGTTATTTTTAAAATAACTTAATAGTATGCTAATTAAAGGCACCTGAAGAATGAGAGGAGATAGCAGAAGCCAAAACTCCCACAGATTTGCCAAGTTTAGTTTTGCTCTCCAGTAAAAATTGCCTACTTAACATGATGGGATCTAGAAAGGATGCAGATGAGCCCTGTCATCATCCCCTGAAAACAGTTGGAGTTGAGAGCAGTTTCCTTCTGGGATGCCACCTCCTCTGAGACGACTCACAAAAAAAGGTGCCACAAAAAAAGCAGCTGAATGTTTTCACAGGAAGCCAAACAGCTCAAGCAAATTTCAAAGTTAGAAACTGCTAAACATTATCCCAGTCAATGCTGTAAATTATTCACTCTGTTCTAAAAGCAAGGAACCTGTCCTGGTAGTAGGCTGACAAGTCTGCTATCAGGGATTCAAGCCTGATCTTTGGCTCATCACAAAGGTGCTTCAGAAAGAGACATGAAAGACCTCTGTTGCATTCGGGCAGTGCTTCAGTCATGTCCTGCACTGAGGGGTTTGTGTTGGTGATGTGCTTGCTGCTTTTATTTGTCAGTCTCTTATTTTTTAAATAGCAAGTATTTCTTCTTTCAGTGTCACTGGGTCTGCCTGAGTTGGAACAGTTCATGTGTAAGTTATGAGAGAGGGAGAATGTATTTCATGACAAAAATCATGGTATCATTACTTTAACTGATGCAGTGTCACTCCCTGCAGAACCCCACTCTGAGAGAAAGTGGTATCCCCTCTTAATCCTGTCTCACTCTACTCCATTACCAGCTTTTCTTACATGGGATTTACCTAGTCCAACACAGCTCACAGATTATTCTTCTCCCTCATATGTTGCACAGCTATTTAGGTCAGACGGAGATAAATATTATTATGCCACTGAACTACCAACTCCATTAGAATTATTAGATCCACAACGTACTCTTATTGATTGTTCTAAAATGCTAATAAGAAGTGACCTGGGAATACTTTCAACACAAGAAGTCCTTTTCCAGTATTCTTGCCTCTCTGGCAGCATCCTAAATATGTACCCTTTTGGAAGACCTGACTTATCTTAGGAGTGCCTAGTGCTTTCTTACACTAGTCTTTTTATTTCTGCTGGATGCCTAATAAAAAATGCCTGCCTTCTCTTAGACGGTCATTTCTGTATCATAACATCAAACCAACTGTAACCACACTGTGTGCATTTTCTACATTTTTCCAACATAAAGAAGACTTTGCATCTCCAACAGACTTAAGAACAACTTTCTTTAATGTTTTCATTTTCCACTACTCTTCTGGGCAAGTCTGGCTTTGCTGATACAATGAATCATATGTTTAATAATGTTACTGCTGGCTAACAAAACAGAACATGGGAATTAAAAGATCTTCCGTAATGATATGCAGGGGTATTTCCAACGGAAAAGGATAAACATTTCATTTCTGTTGCAGATCCAGACAGCAAAGCAATTAGTGGATACATGTGCCCCACCAGTATATGGCCACCTCCATCAGAATTTAGGAAAGCTGAAGGTATATTATTGGCTATTTCACTGGGCCTTCACATCTCCTCTCAAAGGAGACAAAGAGCCTACCAGACGGTCACAATTTCAGGGCCTTTTTTTTTCCCCTCAGTGAAGTGATTGTTACAACAGGACTAGCAGGATCCATGAATAGCACATTCCCAGCGACATTAAATAACTTCTTTTATCTTTATGATTATTGATGAAATCAGAGTGTTTCAGATTAGTAAGTGCTAAAGTGTTCAAATAGCCTCCTAAGACGTACTTCTGCACAGCCATGAAAATAACATTGCAAATAACAAGAATAGCACAATCACCAAGATGCAGAGCAAAGAACTGAATAATAGGATGATAACATATTCAAAGCATAAGAAATAACAATGGGTAGCCTTGACTGGCAGTTATCCTTCAAAATCTTACTGCTCCCAAGAGACAAATTTTTATTAAAGGATGAGAGTGGAAAAAAATTGTTAGCTAATTATCTCTGCTCACTAAAAGGAAACAAAAACAATTTTAAAAACCCAAAAAACACCCCCCCAAAAAAAAACAAAAACAAAAAAACCCACAACAACAACAAAAAACCACACCAAATGTGAGCAAAGCAGAAAAGACGTGCAGCTAAATGCCGTCAAAGACTTAATTTCCAACACAGTGCCCCTCAGGCAATGGGTGCATAACCCATACAAGGAGTTCAGAATTAATTTCCTTTAAATTGTTTATCATCCCACTGCGTGACATCATAATCCCCAGCCACCTTGAAATAATTTCCCTAGCAAAACAATTCATTTCTTCTTCATACATAAATTCACATGCTGTATTAGGACGTGGGTTCAGTTGCTGCTGTTAATTTTTTTCCCATTACTGTAAAAATAATTGCTTAAGTTCCTTTGAAAATGAAACATTGCATAAACCCACATACACAGAGGTTAACAACAAAAATAGCAACAAGAACCCACTACTCTTAGGCATCCTCGTTAGAAGTACAGGTCAAGATGCTTCAAGGTGAGACTGATTCTTTCTCATCCTCCTCCTTTCCATATTCCTATAGAAACAGGGGAGAAAAAAAATATTTTGGAATCTTCTGGTATCCAGTTCTTCTTTACAGTCATTCTCCTCAGGGTTATTAGGTCATGGGATGACTTAATGCACCAGTTTTAGGTACCTTTATACTACAGTGTGACCAGCATCTGGCCTGCTTTGGTTACAAAGCCCAGCAAACAAGGCAGGTGCACTAGATTCCCTCCAGAAACCTGCTACTGTAACATTAGCCACTCAAAACTGTCAAATCTGGATGAGCAGGATTTACTATTTGTTTTGTATAGGACTTGAAATGTCTTTGGAGTGCCTGGAATCAAATATGGGGAAGGAAAGGATGAGAAAGGAAAAGACTGAATTAGTATGCTCAAAACAAGACTATTCCTTCAGCGATTCTGTTCCAGGAGCTTTTTGAGAATGAGATGTTGAAGTCCAGCTATGAAAATTGTGCTTTCCCTGCTTTCCTCCATCCAGCCTCTCTCTGGTTATCTTCAATTCAGCTCTTCCTTCAGAAAAGGTATTGCTGGGCCTCAGATTACCTTATAAATAAGTTTTTCTCTTCACTTCTCCCCCATTCCTTCCCAATCCCCACAAGCACACTTTTAGCATGGATCTGTGTTCTTTGAAAACAATATGGTAATATTTCTCACAAATTAGACAATGCCTCAGGATGTCCAAAGAGATTCTCTCTCTTCCACTGGACTATTTCAATTTTCATCCACTGTTGACACAGTTAACTTTAGAGATTGACATTATTAATATCTTCCTTCTTAAAATTAAATTTAAAAGGCTTAAAATCATGATAGTAATGAAAAGAACTAGCTTATACTTCCTCATACACTTCTCTCCATTTGTTTATTACACTCAGTTGTTGCTTCTCTACTTACATCAGCCTGCAATCCCTCCAGGACGAAAACGGCCTGCAACCGGACTTAATCCAAATCTCACTGAAGTCAATGGAAAACTGCCCATTTGATCCAAAGCCCATCAAAGATAATGGAGAGAATCCCACTGACTTCACAGAACTCTGAGTAAGTCCCATCATGTGCTTGTACACTGTCCATGAGAATCCTAGCTTTTGGTAAGAGCCTATGAAGGTTGCTAGAGACAAAAATTATGATGATGATTCCGGAAAATACATTGACAAATATTTATAGAAATTTTGCTTACACTGATGAAATGCATTCACTAATCATGCAGGCTGAGGCTGTGGTTGCAGGAGAGTGATTCAGGGTCAAATTCACAGCATTGCAAAGGGCTTTCTCTCACTGTGTCACCATGAAAATGGTGAAAAAAAGGGTTCTCTCAATAATAGCACAGAGCTTTACCTGATCAGTGTCTTTTGCATGCTGTGTAGAGAAGCGGACTGCAATTTTGAACACCCCATTGGGTATCCATGATACATCACTGCTGCTTGTTATGCCTTTGTAAAAACAGAATCATTTCTTTATCCCTTCTGTACATAAAGTTGGAGGAAGACCAGCTTTCTGCCACTGAAAGAGACAACTGTTTGCTGCTGGAGAAGATGTCCTGCATCATAAGAACAAAGGGACAAATTGACAACAAAAATTACTGTAAGGCCAAAAGGTAATATCAGCAGCACTATTTCCATGTAGTTATCAAGTTTCCTTCCTAGTGACAAGCATAGCTAAGGATAAACTGCTCTGTGAGGACAGATTTAAAAGGCAGCCTAAGGTATACTCAACACTTCAGAAAGCCACTTGCTTGTTCTGTCACATGAAATCTAATGCCAGGTCATTTTCCTCCTACACTCTGTTGAAGAGAAGATGACTTTAAATTAGTTTTTCAGTTTAATAACTGAGAGAATGAAAAAAAAATAGAGAAGGGGAAACGTTGCCCTACTTTAAGAAAATGGTTGAAGCAAACCTGTTATGTCTCAGCAAAGCTGTTGATCCTGCTAAGTGAGTCATTGCTGCTGACTTTGCCAGTTGTTCCTACAGACACCAGCAGAAAAAGGGAGACCCAAAGCTGAGAGATGAAATAAAGCCAGAGCAAAAATAGAATTTTTTTTTTTTTTAATATGGAGCAGGAAGCAAGCAAAAGTGAAAATTTAATTTACTCCTCAAAGGAGACCAAGTAAAATGTGCCTTGAAGATTTGTCACTGGAGACAACCACCTTAAATATTTTTGATTCAGGAGGAAATTTGCATCCCAAATAGGGCACAGCAAACCAGTCAACAAGAGGGACAGGCCATTGAAGTGAAGGGTTTGTATAGCTCAGGTGGTGGTTGTTATTTCCTGTGATTCATTTGCAGCCAGTCTACTTCGAGACAGACTTACCAGGCCCTAAAGTGTCTCCAGAGAGCAAATGCTGCTCAGGTGAAATGACCTGGGTAGAATTCACTACACATCACTGTCACGAATATCCTGACATTTGCACAGTTCCTTTATCTGAAGCAGAGTTGATCATGGCCACATCATGTAAATCCACATCATAGTACTTAGAGCTTGTCACTAGTGAATAATATCCAGATCTGTGCAGGCATCAACAAGCATCAGTTAATTCCACTGCTGAAGCTGTGATTCCACAAGATAAGGAAGGAGCAGATCATCCTACTCCTTTCCATTCCTTCTCTCTGTTCATGATTCAAGTGGCAAACTCCTGTTGTTTTCTTTGGATCAACTCTGATTTCCACCAAACATCTCCATTAGCTAATTAAATTTGTGACAGCAGCAGAAAATTAACCCAACAAAACCAAACAAACCTGGATGGTTTTTCTGCCACTTTCTGCAAAGTCATGAATTCCAGGGCTGCTGTAAGAGATGGAGAAGACCACATAGTAGGAGCAGTGGGGAGATGAGCAGGAGAAGGAAAAGTGCAACTCTTTTGCTTTTTTGGTGGCAGGAGACTGCTGTGAGATCAACTCAGCTGCCTGGAAAATTGCAGTCTAAGAAATCACAGAAAGTTTCCAAAGCATTTAAGGCAGTAGGCTTATCTCCACTATCTTCCTGCTTCTCAACTCAGTATATCAGATTTGTACAAAAAAGAAACTTATAAACCAAAGCAACTGAAATCGATGGTTAAGCATCTCAGACACCAGCTGTACCCTCACCTACCGTATTGCACTACTGCAGTTCCAAGACTGGAGGGTTGGCATTAAACCAAGACAAAGCTATGGAATTGTTCCTCTTGTAAAATGTCCCAAAATTCCATATAGACAGGGTGTGTTTGGAAGATGCTGAACAAAGTCTATCCTCTTAAGAAGGACAAAAATATTGGTTTACAAGGGCCAGTTAATGCAGATCAAGGAGGAGCAAGTCCCTATAGGGGTGGTATAAAATTTCAGGCAAAATTCCCCCTAACAGAAGATTGACAAATATTTCACATTCTGGGTTCCCAGGCATGGGAACACAAATAAGTGTGAAGAAGTTTGATTCTACTTACATGGTTTTCCCCTCTAGTTTAACTGAAGAAAAATGAAAGCAGGGGCTGTGGAAAGTGAACCAGGAGAACTGAGCCATTCTGGATAGAATTACTAAGTCCCAGCCGCCGTATCAGGTTCAATGATGGCATGAGGATTGGCAACAAGCTGAAAAATACATGGCCAACATTGCGAGCTATCCTCGTGGGCAGTGTAAATCACAGAGCCGAAAGGTAGCCCTGAGCTTCTGTTCTTTCCTTCACAGTTATTTCTGGATCGGAACTGCTCATAGAGCACATTTTGCTGCACTTTTGTGCTGGGGATTAACTGCATATGGCAGCCAGCACACAATTAACAGCCTTTCACTTAATGCAGCCACTCTTATCAAATGAATCCCAGAGTACTCTTCAGACTTTATTAGGGGATTTATAACTGCTGTAGTTTCTACAGTCAGGCTGTGCACCATGGAAAGATGGCACTCTCAGAAATAATCTAAAAATAATTTTTAAAAAGAGAAGCAATTGCTTACCAGTTCCCTGAGAGAAACAGCCAGACACCGCAACAACATTTAAGGTGACCAGAACGGCATGTGCATTGAGGGCTTCAAAATCTACACTGGCAAAGTAACCAGGTTCTTATTTTCATCAGTTAGAGAGGTAAAGAAATTCAGCAAGAACATGGCTGTAAGAGGTTTTAGCAAGCTTTTCCAAAGAAAGAAGATTGATTCTCTTTTGATTTTCCATGTCCATCTTAGTGGACTGAGCCCTCTAAGTCAGAAATTCCCAACTTTCCTCCCACACAAACCAGAGGGAAGCTGCAGCACTGCCCATCACACAGGGAGCTGGCCTCAGCTCTACCTTTACCCATCCTCCCTTATTGCCTTGGACTGCTGGGCCTCTGGGGTCATGTGTCTTGATTTTCAAGGTATATCCTCTGTCATGTGAGTCTGATTCAATATATGTGGGTGTGGTTCATACTATCTGTATGTTCACTATATTCACTTCCTTACCCAGTACCTCTAGCCTGAGGCCACTGAAATAGATATTTTTGAAGTCAGTACTTTCTGAATATGTGTAAAAGGATTTTCAAAGGTGTAGCTCATCAAAATCTGCTCGAGTCTTTGGAAGATAGTAAATGGTATTTCTTCTATCCCAGGACTATTCTTTTGTCAAATCTTTGGTCCCAGTTCTAATTCCAGAGAGCTTGTTCAGGAAAGGCAAAGCACTCAAAAGAAAAAGAAATAAAAATTGTGGCACCAAAACCAAAATCTACCTCAACCTCTCCCCAGCTTCTGTCTGGAGACAACTCTGGAATACAGCTATAGCTGTTTTCCTAAAGCTTTCCAAAACTGTTTAATCAGAGGCAGAACACAAGAATAGAAAGCCTCAACCCAAACAGTTAAGACTTGACCAAGAAACTTGCAACTAAAAGAGAGACTTCTACAATGAAAAATATGAGGCAGCTTTAATTGCTATGGAGGCAACATTACAAACCAAATAATTACATAAAAAGTAGTAAGACTGTAAAGCCAGGTGCTCCATAGTCAGAAAGTACCAAAATATGGAAAAGTAAATACATAGTGCAGCCTTCCTCACATCAGCTGTTAAGTCTGTGCTCTGTAATTAACAGGTACTAGAACATCTGTAAGAAGTAGTCATTAGAAAACACCTTTTTCCACTCACCCTTTCAGAAATTGTTGAGCCATTTTGGAGGACATTTGTCTTTTGACAAATAAGCAAAGTTGATGCATATACCTGCTGCAAACCTCTTCATCACCAGGGGAAATTGAGTGAAGCTACACATGAAAATAGGATCACTGGAAGTATTTGGCAAGATCTGCCATAACTTGTGCTACTCTATGATCTCTCTGTGACTTTATAGTTCACCTGACACCAGTCCACAGTCAAACTTTATTAAAGTACAAGTCATAGCACTTCTTGTCAAGTATTTTTCTACTCTCTGTCTGTTGCAATTGAAAACTGTTTACTTGTCACATGTATGCTCTAACAGCAGGAAAAAGTGAGAATCTTTTTTACATAAGGACATTCTTTACCAATCCCAATTGAAGAAAGACTTTGTCTGAACCAGCCATTCCACTGGCCTGACTGATGGAAATTGCTCTGACTCTGGTGGCTCAGGCAGTTCTCATAAGCGAAAGAAAAGGAGAATTACCTTTCTTTCCTCTGGAAGAGGACAACATCTGTATCACCAGCAAGCACTTGTCAGCTTTCTTTCCTAAACAAGTTTTGGAACCAAGAGGAGAATAATCCTGAAAATAAGCCATGTAAGGTTAATAAATCAAGGCAGTGACTGGTTCTTTATTTTACACATACTTATATTGATTTCCCTTTTCTGTCAGGAAGAACAATTTAAAAAACAGACACCTAAATGAGATGAGGGAAAAAGAGAAAAACAGCTGAAACAAGAATGTGTGAAAAGTAAGATGAAGGAAAAAGAAAGAGAACATGTTCATCATGGAAAGTGAAAGAACAACTAGAACAACGCAGGGCTCCAGAAATAGCATTATTCCAGTAGTCTCCTGTGAAAGCAATTTAGGAAGTAGCAAAGAATTCTTACTCCCTCTTGGATAATGATGGCATTTGGAAATTTTACTTTCCTCAGCCTTCCTGCTTTGCCCTAATTCTGAAAGTCAGTCCCTTCCCGGCATAGTGAACCAGCAGAACAGAGGTCAAAAGCCCGTTTTGTGATTGCAACCCTCTGCATCAGCATATTTTGAATTCTGTAGTTTCAGTTAAAGTACTGCTGTTCCTATGCAGACGGAAACTTCCCACTTCAAAATAATGGACTTATGCGAGTACTCACCTTTTCAACTATGCAGCTAAACTTAGCAAAATTTATAAACAGAACTCTAGAATTAGCTGGAGTGCCTTGGACAATCAGGTGGAAGGATTCATATAGTTTACGATGGTAGGGGTTAAATATTCTGTAAGAGTGTAGATATTAAAGACACTATGTCTTCAATATAGTGAAAAAAACCGTGAAGCAAAATGACATAAAAGCCATTTCCCTTACAATTCCCAACCAAATTCCTTTGAGATTGTAACAGCTAGTAAAGAAGAAGCTTAACTGGGGAAATGACTGTAAGCCAGTAACTGTAGAATAACTAATTGATCTGATTACAATTTGGACTTTTTTCCCCCATGACAATTTTCATCTAAGTATCCAAGGTCTCTCCAGCAAGGACCCAGTTAGTTGACAGCAAATACTTCAGAGTGAGGTTTTTGGAAAATCTTCACAGGCTCTGAAGCCCCTGAGCCACTTGCTATGAATGAGGGAGAATTCTTAGTAGACCAATGTCCTCCCACTGCAGCAACACTTTCTTCTTTACTCATGATTTCATGCAATTTTTGGGTCTGTCACAGTAATTGCATACATAGAGTGAAAATACTGAAAATACATAAGATTTGTTTCTAGCTTCCCTTTTAATAGGATTTAGCAGCTTGAAACAAGGAGAAAGCCCCACATGACTGATCAACTCTCTGCATGTTAGAGTCTACCACCACTGATCTATGGTTCAGGGGACAGGCACTTCTGTTCTGAAGCACATATTCTGTATTACTTATTTTTAATTACATTTCTTCAAAAGGAAATGTGTATTAAAATCACAAATAATTGTAGCAGAGCCAAGCAGGGTAGCAGCAATTCTCTCAGAAGGGTTATCAGTTGAAAACAAGATTTAAACTAGTATCAGCTCTTCCTTTATTTAAAGTAGAATTTCATCTGCAGTCATGTTGGAGGCTGCACTTGGATATGCTTTCGAAGGTATTTTCTCCTTTCTGATCTGCAATATGGCTCAGTAGATAATGTTTGAAATTCTAATGATGAAAACTTATTTTCTGAAAGACAGAAACTAACACACAAGACCATGACTTTTTAGTACTGAACAAGGAGTAGAAATACCATCTACCATAACCACCACCTTACAGTACTTCAGTGACTGCCATACAACTGCAAACTCCTGACTTCAGAAAATCAGCAGTTTCCCAGGGCAGGATCCCCAAACCCACCAAACCAGAGAGAACAGCTTCACCATATGTAAGTGCCTGGGTCAAGCGGGTAAAGGCACTCTTGTCTGTCCAAAGCAATAGTGGGACTGGTCAGATGTGCTGCAGCAACACACATCCTAGAGTGCACTGAGTATGTCCAGACCCCATGTGGAGGGGGTGACCACCATGCAGTGGTCAATCACAGAGCTCCGTGGCTGGATGGAGGTCATCTCAAGCCACCAGCCACGATGGGAGAGTGCCAGGACAGACAAACTCAGCTTCTGTTGTGCACCTCTGTTACAGCTATCACATCGAGCAAGCACATATCATCTGTTTCCTTTAACAGTAGCTCATTTATAAAAGAAAGATTATGAACCCTTTAAACAAGAGCCAGAAAGTAATTTAATGAACCAGAACTTCCTTTGCTATCAGAAGGAAGATGACAACTTGGCTTTAGCAGCAATTCTATTTTTTAATGAAAATGTCCTTTTCCCCTGTGGCTGAACTCAAACACCCTAGAAGTCCCTGGTTTCATGTGGTTCCAGGCTGGATCATCAGGGCACACTGTAAGGGGCCAGCTATTCTTAACAAGGTACATCAGTGAACCCCAAAATTTCTTATTTCCTTTTCTTCTTTAAAAGCTTCAGTTTGGGATAATAATAATAACCTAAAACACTTGACCAAATGCCAGTTCCCTTACAATTGAGTAGAAATCGTACTCTCTTCAAATCCCTGGCTCCAAAGTTAAAACATTTTGCTACTGAAGCACTGGTATGATTACAAACTAAATACTTGAAACAAAAGGGAACTAAAGCACCATTTATAAAAAAGAACGTTAAGAGTTACAGGAAATGTTAATCTCAGGGTCAAATTCTGCTTTCATTTTCAATATTGTAAATCCAGGCTAGCAGCCTTATCTTCACTGCAATTGCTGTGGATATTATAGCCTTACATTAAGAAACCATGTCAAAAAAACCCTCATTAACTCATTTTGAAGTTTTAAAGACATCTGGACTGAGATTAACTACCAGCTCACTGCCATGGGAAACAAGAGGTCACTCTTTCCCTTTAACGCCAATCCTTGTGCCTCTCTTCCATTCTGTTTGCCTTATACTTGTGCTCTTTAAATCCTGAGCAAGGTCAACTGCAAGAGAAAAAGCTTTTGTTTCTTGGGGTTTTTTTTGTTGTTGTTTTTTTGGTGGTTTTTTTGTTTTGTTTTTTTTTTTTTGAAAGAAGAATAGTTTTCTAGTGGGTTAATTAGTTGAATCAGTTCATTGAAGATGAATTTAAGACTAAGCAAGGAAGGAAGGAAGAAGTAAAGACACATATTCCTTTGGTAAAGTAGAAAAACATTTACTCATTGCCTGGCAGTATTCAACACCAAAATAGCTCTCCTAAGGGTCAATAGAAACACATGAAATCCACTAAAATGGTTGCAACTCAATAATCCATGTTGGTTGCCATGGAAAATTAGGAATATAGACACAATAAGGGTTTGTCCAAGTTAGGAATGACTAATCTGGTATTCACACACACACCCCTTTAAACTGGACAAACACCAAGTATGAGTGTATTTAGGTTATTACTTCTTCATATTTACCACAATAAAAGGAATATTACTTAAATATTCCAATTTTTTTTAAACAGAATTTTTATGATTTCAGGATAAAACCAATCACCTGGATTTCCAGGCCCTGAATTTAAGCAAGAACAGTGAGTTGAAACCATATTGTCAGCAGTTTAAAAAAAAAAGTCAGGCCTTCTAAAAATGTTGTACTTGTATTATTGCATTAAAAGTTATGAAAATGAAATATGAATTGTGATTACTTTTACTTTATTTCTAGTTGCAGAACATGCAGAGTTCATGTTTCCAAGTTTTCCTTTCTTCTTGCAAAGTTAAGAAACCTTCCTTTGAAGTTTTCAGTTGATGCGGCAGAAGAAACACGAAAAAAAAAGAGAGAGAGATACCACAGAAGTTGTGATAAAACTGTAACAGTGAGGATCTTTTAGATTAGATACCAGAGAAAAATTCTTTACTATGAAGGTGGTGAGGCACTGGAACACCTTGCCTAGAGAAATTCTGGATGCCCTATCCCTGGAAATGTTTACAGCCAGGTTGGATGGAGCTCAGAGCAACCTGGTCTAGCGAAAAGTGTCCCTGTCCATGGCAGGGGGGTTAGAACTAGACAATCTTTAAGGTCCTTCTCAACCGAAACTATTCTGTCATTCTATGATTCTATGATTTTGTTCCTAATTCTGTGATCTTTGTTCCTTTCCAACACTCATGTTTCACTCCATTCTAACTTCACTGAAGTCACCTCAACTGGTCTATGTTTTAAATGTGTTTCTAAAAATAAACAGTAATGTTTATTTAAGGAGGGATGTAGGATTTAACTTGTATGTATTGAAAAATTACATCAGCACAAAAAGAGAGCAAAAAAAAAGCATCAGTGTCATGCAGCAACAAGTAGAGGTTACCAGGACAGAGTACAGCAGAATGGTTCGTTTAAATCTGTGGTTTGATCTGCCCCTTCAGTATTAAAATAGTTTCATCCCACCACACAGCCTGCTGTGAAGGATGGAAACGATACCTTCACCTCAGAGTTGAGGAACTCTGGCATAAAGTTTACTGTCACATTAATCAGAGGGTCATATTTGCACCTGACACCATTCTCACTATTTGCATTTCAAGACAAGCCAACTAGGTCACCAAGCAAATCACGTCAAGTATAAGAAAAATTTAAATTCTTCTCTTAAGTACAGCAGTTATTCCACGGTCCTCAGCCACTACCACAAATTCAAGCACATTTACTTAAGACTGGACATAGATAACCAGAGAGTTAGAGGTCCAGGTTCACAAGTCAGTGAGATGTTGATGCCCAAAGTATCATGTGGGGATGTCACTTCCTTGCCAACAAGAGGCGCAGATATTCTTTTGCTCTTCTACAGCTGAAAAGCCAGAGTCTGAACAAACATATGAACCACAATGTGTGGAAGCACTAGAGTTTTTTGGGCTACAGGAAGGCACTGTATAATTTGTCATCCTGCAGTTCTGTTACAGCTCTCCAATTTACAAGATCATTTCTATTGGGACTTTGGGAACAGTAACTATTAAACCATACCTGGGGGAAGATACCCCACATCAGGAGAAAGAACACCCCCGTGGTGGGAAACAAAGAGCGTACAGGAAGGAAGGCAGAGACGTGATGGTTGATGTGCTACTGTGTCAGAGGGGCAGGTAATGAAAAACACCCATGCCTGCTGTTGTTCCAGCCCTCAAACATCATTTCTAGCTGGAGCAGCCAAAGAAAAGTTAAATGAGGAAGGAAAGCTGAAATGGAATAACCTGGTCACCTCCACATCCGGCATCATCCTCTGTTTCCTTGTTAACCAAATATAACCCAGATTTGTTTCACTCTCATATTTTCTTGTGAATCAGCAGATTTTTTATTTTTATAATTAAAGCAAAGCTTGCCAAGGCTGTAGGAAAACACACAAGCTCAAGCACGAGGATAATGGTTACACTCTATATGTGTATGTAGGAGTGATACACTACCATCTCCCAGTAATTCCCTTGTCTGTAAAAAAGAACAAAAGGAGTTAATACTACAAAAATAATAGGGAAGTAATAATTTTCTTATATATTTAAATAATGCTGAAATATTTCTTCAGACTGTAGAAGCTTGACATTTACATGCACTGTTAAAGGAACAGAAGAAAATTCTTCTTTGGTATGAACAGAGATGCAGCTTGTGAAGTGAATCACAGCTACCCTTCTGCAGTGTTTTCTTTCAATATTTTTTGAGACTGTTAATAACCTGACAAAAGGAATTCAGCCATAGATGAGAAAGATTTTTTTGCTCTTTCTTACCTATTTCTTTGTTGCTCATGACCAACAGAAAATTAATTTTACATTCTGCACGAACCAGCAAATTTTGAGTCTCATTTCAATTTTAAAACTCATAGTTCTCTTCATGAATTAAATATGGCATCTAGTAATACAATCACTACAGTAAGGCTGGAATTTTAGTTCCAATAATACACTGATTAAACTCTGCCCTCAGGAGTTTCAGCTTTCAGCATGACAAAGGTTGCTTTGATTATCCCACGCCAGCATTATCTATGTATAAGGGCTTAAGTACGGTGCCATGATTTGGGAGGCATGTGGAATCGTGCCTGTCATATATAATCTATACGCATACACACAAATTAAATCCCATTGAGGTGGATTCCCTGGTGCCTCCCTGGAGCTCAGCTGGCATAGCTGCACTGAAAATTGGTCCCATTCTCAGGAGACAGACAATCACTTCTTGCCTCTGCCTTCCCGCCCCCATCCTCCAGCTGTCCCTCCTGGGTCCGCTTGCTGCTCCATTTGTGCACTGCCAGCACTTTATTGCGGGAACTGAGGCCTTCAAATTGCTCCTGCCACTTCATTAACACCATCAGAAACAGAAGCATTTGCTGAACAGCATAATATTGATAATTGGTTTAATTTGGTCTCGCCATCTCCGCCAGGCTTCCATGCAACAGAAGAATGCAGAGCAGACCTGGCCAAGCTTTTTTAACAGCCTACATGGCACAAGTATCATTTCACTTCTAGGCTCCTCAGCTTGAAGCTTAGCACAAATTAGAATACATATTAACAGGTTACAGTTATATGTATGTGCAAGAAAGCACAACCTTAACCAGGCATAGCTTGCATCTCACAGAGGACAACACACCTTGGATTTTGGGCCAGCTGGTACATAGCAAATGGATGGCAGTTGTAGCCTGGCCACGTTCACACAAATAAGTGTGAAAACACACAAGGAAAGACAAGAAAAGAGGGTATAAACCCTCAGGAAATACTGGTTACCCACTAGTCACAGTCCCTGCAGCTTTTCTATTTTCTGTCTTTTGTAGCAGTTCAGTCTCCTCTTTGCTACATATGTTCTCACAGCCCTGAAAGCCAGCTTCTCACGTGAAGTTAAAGTGTAAATTACTTCATCTTTGCTGCTGCTCCAACTTCATAACTGTGCTTTGCAGTACCAATACATCCTGTATCACACATTTAGAACACACTAGTAGTCAACAGCTACAGATTTCAGTATCACACCTGTATCCTAGGCTAGACAAAACGTGACTGACAGATTAAACAACACAAAAAGACACACAGATTGGCAGACACATGAGCTGGCAGACACACAGTAAGGATAAAGACCACCTGACTGGTTCAAACTCACTGTCAAAGAAGGTACACATGGAGGCAGCTCTCTGTCCACTGGATTGTGTTAGGACATCAGCTGAAGTGAGTCTTACTGTGAAAAATCAAAGCGAAATTTGCAAACCTTTGGTGACATCAGCTAAAAAAGGCATATTAAACCATACACTGATCACATCATAATGCTAGTCACAAAAATTTGCAAAAGTTTGCAAATCCTCAGATATGGGGGGAGGGGGGGGGGGTGGATAAAAACCGTTGCTGGAAAAATCAGAGAAACAAAATTCCAGCAAATGGGTGCAAGTGCATAGAGCCAGTCTGGACTTGAGTCAAGATCAACTATGTTAGAGATCCAATCTGAATGTTTTGCACAACAAGTTTCAGGCTTTGATTTTGTGAGCTGAAGGCAAGAGCCCATTTCCTCTAGGCTGAGTGCAACTAATAACAGCTGTAAAATGGTTCTGGCTGCCTGACAGGGCATACTTTCATCCTCTGACCTTTCTGAGAAAAAAACCAAGGTTGGCATAGATGTACTGGCACATTTTTTCCATCATATAATATATTATCCTGATGCAACTAATGACTATATTGTAAACAGAATTTTATTTTTATGATTTCTCAGACTGATAAATACTTTCTGCTATTTAGTTTATAAATATATACAGTTTTTTAAAATTTCATTTGTAATTCATAGTTTTTATAAAAAGAATATTTTGAATGCTATGTTACCTCCAAAACCAAAGACAGACATTAGAGTTCAGCATATTTGGTCTCCATGTTCTGTGCAATGAATATTCTCAATACAAAATACACGGCTTACACACCAAACAAAGCAGGAAGTAGGGGGGGAAAAAATGTCAGCAACTTGGGAATTTAACTTATGTGCCAGAATAAAATATCCTGTTTACAAAGGCACTCGGCATTTTCAGACAGAAAGCAAATAAAAAACCCCAAGCCTTCTTTTGTTGTCTAAGTATGGTTCTATATCTTAATTAGATAATCAAATTTGAATAAAGATATTTGCCTCCAATTTAAAAGTGGCATTCATCTGACCACATTTGTAATGGCAAACAGCTCAAGCCACTAAAATCAAAGGGGAGGCTAATTGTACTAGCCTAAAACATGCAGAGGGCTTGACTTTACAAGCCCTTCATATACAGAACTCTGACTGCCTATAGGATCAGAGCCTTACATGGGGATCTGAGACCTTCCTAGTCCTTTCAGTTCTATTTCTCAGCAAATAAGAGCTAGGTTGCCATCTGGCATAGGCTTGCAGCAGCTGCACAAGATAAACTCAAGCAAAACATATTGGCACAGGAGTGATTAACAATTAGAGGGGGCAAGTGTTGCACATTAATTTATCTAAACAAATGCTTGTGGGAAGCCCACACCTCTGAGTACATCATGCACCACCTTTTCAGCTGCAGAATTTATTTTTCAACCTTAGTGGTCTGGAGAATTCTTCATCCAAATCACTGCTCCCAAGTATATTTTGGGCTAAACTTTTAAGATTAAAGTTTTCCTCTTAAACCATGAATGTTCCAGTATAAATATATATGTATACGTGTGTGTGTGTGTATATGTGCATGTGTATATATATATGTATAAACATATATATATAAACTAAAAGCTCTTTTGATAAGTTCAGTAAAATGCCTGATTGTTTTCGTTTATTTGAATTTCCTAGTGCTTTCAAAGCTGCCCCCCAATAAGCACTCTGTTTAACCTGAAATACAATTTGACCCAAATATGTAACTGAAGAAATAAACTTATTTTTACAGAAGAAAACAATAACCAGTTCACAAGTTGGCAAAGGTATTTAACGGCTTTAGAAAGACTGGTAAATTATTAAATATTGTCATATTGTTCACAAAAGTAACTGGGATCTTTGCAGATCTTTCCACTTGCTTCTTGGAACATGCGTTGAGCAAATCTCTCAGCTAGACACACAGAATAATTTAGGCTGGAAAAGACCTTAAAGATCATCGAGTCCAATCACAAGTCACAACCACACTGCCAAGTCCATCACTAAACCATGTCCCCAGGTACCACATCTACACATCTTTTGAATACCTCCAGGCATGTTGACTCCAGGACTTTCCAAGGCAGCCGGTTCCAATGCTTGTCAATGCTTTCTATGAAGAAATGTTTTCTAATATTCAATCTAAACTTCCCCACAACTTGAGGCCATTTTGTTTTGTCCTATTGCTTGTTACCTGGAAGAAGAAACCAACCCCCACGTGGCTACAACCTCCTTTCATGTAGTTGTAAAGAGAGGTAAGGTCCTCCCTCATCCTCCTCATCTCCAGGCTAACCCTCAGCTGCTGCTCATAATATTTGTGCTCTAGACCCTGCACCAGCTCCCTTGCCCTTCTCTGGACACTCTCCAGCATCAGTGGAAACTTTCTTATAGTGAGGGGCCCAGAAGTGAGCACAGGATTTGAGGTGTGGCCTCACCAGTGCTGTGTACAGGGGTACAATCACTGCTCTGGTCCTGCTGGCCTCACTCTTGCTGATCCAGGCCAGGATGCCCTTGGCCTTCTTGGCCACCTGGGCACTGTTCGTTCATGTTCAGCTCCTGTCAACCAGCACCCCCAGGTCCTTTTCCACTGGGCAGTTTTCCAGCCACTTTGCCCCCAGCCTGTAGTGCTGCAGGGGGTTGTTGGGACCCAAGTGCAGGACCCAGCTTGTTGAGCCTTATATAATTGGCCTTGGCCCATCAATCCAGCCTTTTCAGATCCCTCTGCAGGAACTTCCTATCCTCCAGCAGATCAACGCTCCTGCCCATCTTGGTGTCTTCTGCTGAGGATAGACTCTATCCCCTCACTCAGATCATCCATAACAATATTGAACAGATCTTTATACATGGAGGGCAAGACAGTTTTCTCTTTACATCACAGAAGTATGTGCTTTCTAAGCTCCAGATAAGGAATTTTTATCCCATGGAAGTGAAATGCATAGGTCCTTTAAAGACCAGCTTCTTGTGACTTGCTTGCAGAAAGTGACCATGTTAATCTGACTGTGGCAAATGTGTGAAGTTCTAGAAAGTGGTTTTCAAATCCTCCATTTCCACAAGGCAAAACAATTCAACTTAGTTGAAGCCAGTAAGACTGAAAGCCCAGACACTGGACTGAGTTCATTCAGAAGAGAGCAAAGGCTGTTTAGATTTGAGAGACTGGACAGGAAAATAGAGAAAGCTGCCCTATGCATGTGGTTTTGTGTTTAGACAGGAGCTACCAACTCTCTTCCTTCTCATTACTGCTCACTCCCCTGCTTTGGACATTAAACCAGAATAACCACGCATGCAGTGACCATTACCCGTGATTCTTGTGCAGATCAACCCTGTTCTGTAGGTACAACGAAACCATTCTCACAGGTACATCAGGTTCTACTCACATGTGAAAACTGATGGATTTTGGACACTTGGAGTTACCATGCTTAGAGCAAATATATGTCCTGGAGCAGTAAGCCTGGACTACCCTGAACATGCACAAGGCCTAATGCCCATCCACAATCAACATCCCAAGTGCAATAACTCTCATAAGTTTCTTCCGCCCTGTTAAGAAGAAACATAAGCAAGCATGTTAGGGGGGTCTGCATCCTGGGCACCCAAGCAATTTATGCCACCCATAAAAAATGCTGCCAGAGGTGCTGTGGGTCAGGGTCTCCCTTCTAAACAATGAACACAAGAAAACACAGTGTCTCTAAACAGGTCTTGTCTCCCAGACCTTTGTGCCAGATTGTGATAACCCCAGTGTCACATAAAGATCAGTGAGATCCTCTTTTCTAAGCCAGTCCTTTCCTACTAGCTGCTGCCAGGCAGGAGCAATGGAAACAGAACAGCATGCAAAAACTGACTCTGTGGCAGCTGGCAGATTTCCTCCTCCAGGGGAATTTCTTACTGGTCATTTTCAAGCCCAATTCAATCTCCTACATCAACTGGAAAATGAAATCTGATAAACTTAAGAAAGCTGATGATGAGAGACAGAACCTGGTACCTCTCTGAAAGTCACTTCCCAGGTGCACCCGTTCTCCCTCTAGCCATAACATTTGGGATCTATAAGATCTCCAAGTGGGTTTTGATCAAGGTCCAGGTAGATATGTACATGCTAAGAGGTCAGTTGAATGCTGTCCAACCAAGAAATCAACAGGTGTTGGCTTTGCCAGAACCAAAGGGAGGCATCACACATGCCAAAGGTGAATCAGTTAGCAAAAACTGTAACATTTAACACTAAAACACACCAAGGCTAGTTTGCTCTGCTTCCAAAAGAGGGCATTGGTCTAGAGACTGGAACAATCAAGGCAGCAGTTAGAGAAAAAAAAAATCCTTTTAATACTCTTGCCAAACCAACAGAAATGCCACTTACATTCTTACAGTTAACATCCAAATAACTGATCACATTTCATCACGAAGAAACATGTTGCTATTGCCTGAGGCAAGCACAGAATCTACTAAGGAACCAAATGGGAACAAATGAGACATTAAGACTGAACTCGAAAAGCAACATTCCAGTTCCTACCATATTTTTTGGAGGGGTGTATATTGGGAGGACAGATTATTCTATGGAATTTTTTACTTTCCTGTGAATTGTATCTAACTGTAGAAAAGTGAAACCCAGAAAATCAGGACATGATTTATCTCTAAGGCCCTTGAAGGACAGGTGGGGTTCTCTTGGTTAATATACTGAGGAATGCAGCTCAGGGTCTCTCTTGATTTTTTTTTTGATGTTTTTTAGCAGAGAGGGATAAGCACATATGTGTACACAAGTGCATATTTCCTTGCAAGTATTGGGAGCTAGGATAAATTAAGAAATACCACACGCAGAAATTAAATGAAGTAATTTTAAAAGGGCGTTAACACAGTGATCATGAGACCTCCTTAGGCAGAATATGTTGTACAAGAGCATGGTACTTATTTCAGCCCAGGAAAAGTTTTGCCTGTGGCAGAAGCTCTTTTGTTATCAATATTACTGGTGAAGTATGCTGACATTTTCTTCACTAGCCCACTGTCAGACTCTAATAAAACAACCTAAAACATTCCTACAGTATAGGCCAGCCACCACAGCCACAGCAATGCTACTTTCCTGTTGGCCAAAAGCCATGAAAAAGTATCCTCAGCTTCTGTGAGCACAGTAATTTAAATTTCTAAGGGATTACAGACCAGACCAAATTCATCACACTTATCTCTTGTTAGTGCTAGAAGGTCCCTGGGCACTTCTTCTATCTCCTTCCTACCTACAGTGAGAGCTCTATGTATTTTCCCTCCTCCTTGTCATGTTTATTTCTTCCAACAGTGACAATCTTTCCTTTCTGCAGATAAGTAATTCAGTGTTAACACATAAAATTCTGAACACAGGTGAGTTAAGGGTCCTATGGATCATCCAGCAGAGCCGGATTTTGCTCTGCAGACATTTGAGGAAGAGGTTGAAGCTGTGATTGCCCTTTGTTTCCAGTTGCTCATGCCTGAATCATTATTGTTCTGCCCACTGATGCCCTAAAGCATTCCCTAAAATATTTGCATTGATTAGACATAGCTTTTAAAAAGTAATGTATGCAAGCTGACGGGCAGATGATAATAACTGTGTGGCCTCACAACCCTGACCATCAAACAAAGTAGAGGTATCATAACAAAGCCTTGCTATAATTAGTTTGCTACAGTTTCAGCTTTCGTCACAGCAACAACGATAGATTACACATTTTGGGGCAGGGCTCCTTTTTTCCCCGTTTATTTAATTTTCAGTTTGAAGACCCCTAAATCAGAAAAAAACCAGCAGTTCAGCACTCAAGGTTGCAAAATGCCAGGACCACTTGAAGTTTCCCATATCAGCATTTCCACAAGGTGCCATTCCTTCATCCTCCCCGGTGCTGAGCAGGAACAGAACAGACAGGAGGAAAACACTGCCTAGGAGCCACTTGGCTGACATATGCAGCAAACACAGACTCTGCATTTTATAAGATGATCATCACGTTTTGTGTATAAAATTCACTCAACTGACTTTTGCCTCAGTTTATCCCTGTGACACCAGCAACCCACTTACTCCACACCAGTGGTCCTGGAGCAAAGGAGAAGTGGTTGCGCTGTAAAGAAGCGAAGGCTGTGCCTCCTACAAGGTCCTTCCTTCCTTCCTCCTACTCCTCAAATACACAAACCAAAAGGAACCATGCTGGAAGAGATGCTTCCTAGGGTTGCAGCTTCCCTTGCAGTACATCTTGATCACATACTATGATAATTCTCGGGTAAGATGTATAACCCAAGGGCTGTGCCCTCACATTACAAGCCTGTGCCTGCAGCTTCACACACACAGAACAAGATGAACATAATAAAGGCTATAGAGAGTTTTCTAATTTCCCATACAACTCAGGACAAAGACTTGAGGCTGATGCAACTCTTGTCTCTCATTAAGATAAAAACTAAGAGGATTTTCAAACTTATTTTCAAACAATTTTTAAACTTACAGTACATGTAAAGAATTCATTAATTGTTGATAAAAAATAAAATATCCAAGGAATGGAGCTCTGTCTGCTTAGCCATGCTGAACAGGAGCTAAGGGCACTGGTTCTGCAAGACACATCCTGAGTCCCTATGACTAATGTGACTCAGTGGCACTTCAGGTACTGTGGAGTGGTTGGTGTTTGGTTCTATGAATTTAGACTAAGACAGGACATTTGCTCATCGCAAAAAAGCCCTAAAACTACTTGTAAGATCATTGCACGCTGTGAGAAATGAGCACTGAAGAGTGCTAAACACAAGTTCCACCTTTATAAGGATTGCTGACGACAAATNAATAAAACGAACCCACCTTTATACTACAGGGCCATATCAATGCTCTGCCTCTGTTGTGGATGAGTGGAATGCACCTCAGTCAAAGCGGAGGGGCGGCAATATGTTTTATTGAGGCAAGGTAATAATTTGAGAGTTCAATAAATTCCATGGAATTTAACAGTGGTTTGACAAGGTTCAGTAAGTTTGATGGCAAGGCTCACCTTATTAATTCATGCATGGAAGAAAAAGCGGGGGAAGGGAAAGAGGGGAGGGGAGGGGAGAAAGAAAAAAGAAGAAAAAAGGAAAAAGAAGAAAAGAAAAGAAAAGAAAAGAAAAGAAAAGAAAAGAAAAGAAAAGAAAAGAAAAGAAAAGAAAAGAAAAGAAAAGAAAAGAAAAGAAAAGAAAAGAAAAGAAAAGAAAAGAAAAGAAAAGAAAAGAAAAGTTTTAATTCTGCAGTAACTATTGTAAGCTCTAAAAACCTCTTAAACTCCCTGTGTCATTTTCTGCTTAGAATAAGAATCAATTTGTAAGTTTTCACTTTTCTAAAAAACAGAAAAAATTCGCCCACACACAAACCCTCAGCTGATTCGAAACTTTTAGAGTAACACTAGAGGGCAGGAGAGCAGCTTTTAAACCCAAGTCTTGGCTATTTCAACTTCACCTGCCTAAAGATGTGCTGAGGAATGCCCCTTTCGTAAGGGAACAAAATAGAAATGAAGCATTTCTCTTCTTACAGACTACTTAAATCTGCTAAAAGTATCATTATTTTTATTACCACATACTAGCCCAAGCAAGGTAGTGCCAATTTCAGCTAAAGATATTAGTTTGCAATGAAATATCATTTCATGAACACTCTTTAAACATAATCCACCATCCCCCCATTCATTTCACTTCTGCAGTCTTTACTGGCAGATTTAGTTAATGGTTTTTTTAGGTTTCTCCTCCTCCAGAAAAAAAAATTTTCATACTGTTTTATATATCACAGTCAGTTGTAAAGAGTTCTTCAGATTCACTGAGCTACCCTCCCCATCCATATGCTGAGGACCATCAGGTTCTGCTTTCACAACTAATTTCCTTGATAGTCAAGAGGAACAGCCTCTTCTGGGTCAAAAGTGTTTCTGACTGCTGTACAAAGAAGATGTGAGAATTAGTGTCTTTGAACATAGTATTTCACAGAATCTCAACATGGTTGAGGTGTGCAGGCACCTCTGTAGGTTATCGGGTCCCACCCCCAGAGCAGGCAGGGCCACTGGGAACTGTTTGCCCAGGACCATGTCCAGATGACTTTTGAATATCTCCAGGGACAGAGACTCCACAACTTCCTGGGCAGCCTGTTCCAGTGCTTGGTTACCCACACAGTTAAAAAGTGTTCTCTGATGATCAGATGGATCCTCCTGAGTTTCAGGTTGTGCCCATTGCTTCTGCTTAGCATTGCGCCACTGGGCACCAGTGACCACAGTATTTATTTATAAGATGCAGAATCATGCATAACTATTTGTCACATCAGAGCATTTTTAAATGTGCAATCTGGCACTAAAACAAAGAAACCAAAACCAGTCTGGAACCTCAGATTAGGAACTTCTGCAGTAGACAATGCTGTTTTAAAATGGAAGTGCATAGGACCCCCCTGAACAAGTCACATGCTCAAAAATCAGTCCTGGGAAAAAGCATGCTCAAGTCTCACTCCTAAACAACACAAGTGTCTAAGGATGTAAAATAAAGAGGGGATTCACACCATGAGCACATATCTGTCAAAATGCAAATGTCATTATGCAAAATACCAAAAGCACCTGCAAGAATAGTCATCATGATCTATCTAATATCTAGATAGCATGAGAGATTTTGTCTACTTGTCGTGGGAACATGTTATTTTTTTTTTTGCGAAAAAGTTTCTGTGAAATGGTGAAGTGCTTCCCTGACATGCATGCTGATGAAACAGCAATGACATGAGTTAAAAGCAGATGCAACAGCAGTGATAGGAGATAAAAGACAACCTTTAGAGGGTAATGACATAGACAACAATAAACATGGGGATGGAAAAAAATGCAAGCAAAACTTATCCCAAAGATGCTACAAAACTGCTTTTCAAGGAAATCAAAAGTATAAATATTTTAGCTACTTTCTGTTTCACATGGATTGTTTCTTATGCAGCCATTGAATAATTTTTTTATGGAATTGAAGGATACAAGTGCCAAGCTATATCATCTCAGTATAAGAAAGCTGCATCTGTCTGGTACAGTGACCCGAGAAAAGTAAAAGTTGTTCTCTGGATATGATTGTTTCAAACATTACATCTGAGTTACAGGATAATCCAAGCCCATATTTCTTTAAAAAGAAATTCCAACAAACTAGATTTCATGTTAGCTAATCAGAAAATATGTCATGGATTTCTTTGTCCATGCTGGTGATGAACTGCAGTGGTGAGCAGTTCTCTTCACAGTTAAAGGAAATGAGTAACAAACTGTAGAGCTGCTCAAGCTTCAGTCCATGCAAGATGTGCTAAGTCTCATAGGCAACAAAGTGATCACAGCACTCACTACTTCACTGTCCCAAAGCCTAGAGAGCAAACTCTTAACCAAGCAGGCATATCAGCAAACTAGTCCCATACAGATGTCACAAATACTCTATGGCAACTGAGACCATACTTAAACATAACTACACTCCTACATGTGGAGAAATCCACTGAGGTCCTAGGGTAGACTCCATTACAACACATACATTTATATAACTAGGAGATAGGCACTTAAGGTCTCATTCAAATCAGTAGAAATCTAATTAACACAAACACTGGAGTCCAGAGAGCCAGTTGACTCTCCCTAATGCAGTGGTCAACCATATTATTGATATTGCTCCACTGACAACAGAAACTTCCAGGAAAATGACAAAATCTAGACCGATGGCAAAGCAAGCCCTGAGCACATCATCTGCCTCCCAGTACATCTAGCTCAGCTCACCACCTCTGGCTACAGAGATACCACAAATCTTCCCAACAGAAATCTAAGGAAAATAAGACGTAAAGAAAATCTTAATTAAGCAGAAAATAACTCTAAGAGCTAAGTTTTACTTTTGCACATCTTCATACAATTTCTTTAAACAGACATAGAGGAGCCTAACTGTAGTCAGTTAACATAGCTTTGTAATAAAAGTCACCTTTTATGATGCTCATATTTATTTATTTCTCAGTGTTAAAATTTATCCTGAAGGTGTTACATTTTATCATGATCAACGTGAAGAAGCAAAAGAAAATTGTTTTCTTCATTTCCATAAAACAGATTTCTCTCTTTTTGATTCCTTAACAAGAAAGATGAAACATCCTTAAGTTCATCCTAGGCACCTCTGCTAGCCAAAATGCAGTAGTACTCCATCAAGGAGAGAAATCAGCATGAAAGAGGCCACTTTTCTAAAATTTATCTCTTGGAAAAAGCAAAGCCAAATGTGATCTTGGTTGTTTTGATACAATCAATGGGATTCACTCATCACCACTCCAACGAGTAAAAACCTGCTGCAGAGAACAAACACCAAGATTCTTTGCTTTGCAGCAATAGGTTTGCATCATCTAAATAACCACAGGACAAGGAGTGTTCCTTGAGCAGCAAACCCACAAAGGCTGCTTTTTATCGACTGACTCGTGTGGCCCCGAAATTATTTGCCAAGCCCCAGTTTTTCTTTCTCCATAGTAATTCTAGTCCCTGTTCTTCCATGTCCTTGAAGCCTTCTGACAAAATCTCCGATTGCAATCCTAAGCCATACACATCCTCAATGGACTGCTGGCCAAATGGAGCAGGTAACTTCTTTGGTGGAGCTGTAGCCTTCCTTGAGGGAAAAGGGGCACTAGTCTGTCCATGCCTCTCTAATCTTGACACTGACTTCTACAAAACTTGCAGAAACTAACTCTGCAATTGGAGACCTGTCAAACTTACTTGACAGTGTCTAATGGAATGAAAGATGTTTGGAAGAGACAGGCCTGATTTACAGCAGTTGTGTAAGCCAAGCTAAAATAAGAAGCGGAAATTTAAATAAAGACCTCACTTTAATTGCAGATTGTGTTTTTCACAGTTCATGCAATTCATCACTAGCAATCAAATAATAGAAGACCAGGTACAGAAATGTCATGCTAATAAGCCTAGAAATAGAAGAGATGACACAATTTCTGTATGAAAAGACAAGAATTCTGTAAGATAATTGAAGAATGCCTGTAGGAGACAAGATAAAACCAATTGCTTTGCTTTCCATCCTTCTCCTCTTCCATGCATGCCACAGATGTTCTCAGTCGATCAAGTTCAGTCCATTTCCCCATTCACCTTTTTTAGACCCACTGAAAATCAAAATAATACCTTTTTCCAAGTTCAGCCATGCTGCAGGCAGCTGAGGGAGAGTCATACCCCATGGGGGCAGTTCAGATACTCTGCCTCTGTAAAGCGGGGATTGCCAAGGGCTGCCCCTCAGCAGGTCTGCAGTACTTACAAACAACACTGGAAACAGGAGCCCACATGGGTTTGGGGTGGCAGGGATGAAGAATAAAAACTTCAGAATGACGGCAGTAGAAGGTCACTCACTTTTTCCACTTACCTGAACAAAACAGCTGAGTTAGGGGCCATCTCTGAAACCTTCCCAGAAAGATTGATACCCACTCTTGGGCTAATTCAGAAGGAACTTCTCCCACCCCCAACACACATCTCTGTTTCAGAGGCCCCACTTCAGTTACAGTACTCAAGCCACAAACAAGGACACTTTTCCAATATTAAAGAAGACTATTTTCATGTACAGACTGAAAGCAAACACACTTACTTTTACTTGATCAGTTTTAGCTGGTCTGGTGGAAGGTGACCCTGCCTGTGGCAGAGAGTTTGGAACTAGACAATCTTAAAAGTCCTCTCCAACCTGAACTGCTCTGTGATTCTATGAAACATGTGAAAGCATCACACTGACTCAGAAACAGTAATTTAAAAGCAGCAGGAAGAAGCTATGTGATAGAACCAGCACATATCATGTCTATAGGTATTTTCAGAAGAAAAGAAAGAAGATATCTAAAAGTAGATAAAAATACAGGAACTTCCACAAAGTGAGAAAGTCTTAATATGACTGTGGAGCTCTCCACTTCCTCTCAAGATTTAAGATACTTGAGTGCAGATTTGTAAATCTGTTTCAACTGACTCCCTATACCCTCATCACTGTTTAAAAAGTAAAAGTACTATTAGACAAAGAAGTAGGTATGTCAACACCACTTAACCATTAGAGTAATTTTGCTCTCTACTAGTTTTGAATCTGAAACTTACATATTAATTAAAACTATATAACATTCAAAATTTCCCCTGTTCACACCTAAAATAATTTTTAAGCCTCAACCACCAGTTTACAAAGATCTTGCTGTTCACAACACGATGTGTCAGCTCCATCTATTTGCCCACACGCCTACGTAACTCCCAGTGAAGGAGCAAAACTATGGAGTCTGTCCATAAGGGTGCTTTCTTTGAATGACCAGCTACTTCACGAGCACTGATGTCAGACCAGCTTCCTGCTGAAGAAATGGAACTGGAGCCCACCTGAGCAGATCCACTGGAGCCGCACTGCTGTAGCCCCCCAGCATGGCTTAAGCAACCATTCCTCTGAGCTCCAGCCCCAGAAATAGCTCCCTCTGATGAGCTAAATTTTCGGGAAAACATGAAAAAGCAGCACACAGCATATTAGGGAGCAACATGAGATGATGTATTCTGCTTTGACAATATAAGAACTAGACACATGCTAACAGAGAAATAACACTCTCTGTGTGCATTTCTGTACCTGTTTCCCAACGTTCATAAAGTGTTCCCTGGACCACTCCAAGATCCTACACATGACAGGTCCTCTCTGTGCTTCAGAGCAGCTCCTGGTGACCATGGCTGTTCTTAACTGTCACCCATCCCCAGCAAGAGTGTTTTCTTCTCTTCCAACCCCCACACTTCCTGTGCATCTTTTTTTTTTCTCCCCAGCCAAGACTTCTGTCTTACTGGTTAGCACCAACTCCTAATTTTCATATTTTATTTCACTTTTATGTTCTGTGTTTCATTAAGTTTCAAACTCAGTTTCTCTACTGAGATACTTCAACTAAAAGAGGGTAGATTCAGACTGGATATAAGGAAGAAACATTTTATGATGAGGGTGGTGAGGCACAGGAACAGGTTGCCCAGAGAAGCTGTGGATGCTCCATCCCTGGAAACATTCAAGCTCAGGTTGACTGGGGCTTTGAGCAACCTGGTCTAGTGGAAAGTATCCCTGCCCTCTGCAGGGGGGTTAGAGCTAGATTATATTTGGAGGTCTTTTCCACCCCAAACTATTCTATGATTCTATGATTTTTTAATTCATTTTGTTCTCTCTGAATTACTGCAGTTTGCTGCCCTGATGTCTCACACTGAATAGAAGCCACTGGTCTCCGGTGAGTTATTATTACACCTAGTATAAGATGGAAATGTGCCACATAGGACAAATCATGGGCTCTACCACTCAGCAGTTTCTAAATGTTATCAAAATATCACTCAAACATCATCTATTGTACACAGAAAGATCCACAAACTGATGAATACATATGTTGTAATTTCCGTACTGATTTCAAAGACAATTTTAAACCAACACACGCAATGAGTGGAATGGTAGTACTCATCACAAGCCACAAGTTTCTGAGATCTGAAGGTACAAAAGCTTGATTGCATCCTGCCATGGAAGGCATTTGTACACCCAGAAGGTGTCTTTAGGATGTCTGAACATGATAATAACCCTCACTAGATAGGACTGTTGGATCCAAGGAAACCACTATCACATGGTTTAGTTTTTTCATTATGTGATCTAATGGAAAGATGAACAAGGATTTTGCTTTCCCCAGGATGCTGGTTACCAAAATATGAAAAAGCAGCAGACCTACAAATGCAGCTGAGTAAAAAAACCCAAATAAATTTCTGCTTTACAGCAGGCACAAAAGAAGTATCTGCCATCTGCAGCACACATACTCAATGGCCAATTCAGAGAAGAATTGGTTCCCAAAAGGTGACACAGTGTGAGGTGAAAAGCTGACCTAACTAGTAACTGGAGGAAACCACTGAAATCAAACAGTTTTACACCGAAGTGCCGCTACTGCAAATAATTCAAGAAAGGGCACAAGGATCCATTTTCCTCAAACGGAGACTGTTTGCTTGTGACCAGCTGCCACTTTTATGGCCTTCTCCACACTGTAACCCTGATACAAGTATTCCTTCTTCATCAAAGCAAACACATGTGATTCTTCTTCTTGTCCCAGGCATACCCACCCCAAGAGGAATTGGGCAACACCTGAATTACTGCAAATCAGGCATTTTCATGGTTCACATTACTTGGGTTTCAGTAGTGAAAACTGACATGGTTCAGCAGTGTCCTAGTGGATGATTCACTGATCTGTGTGATACCAAAAATGCCTGAGAGATGCAGGACTCATAGAAAACCTCCTCACACACCATCCACCATCCCTGCAAAGTCCTGAGGGAACATTTTCAGCACAAGGCTGCAGCAGCCAAAGTGGGCTCTCACGGCAACAGATCTCTACAGGAGCCCTGGCAGAGACAATCGCAGAGTAAGCTGAGCTGGAAGGGACCCACAAAGATCATCGAGTCCAACTCCCGGCCCTGCACAGCACCATCCCCAAGAGTCACACCCTGTGCCCGAGAGCGTTGTCCGAACACTCTTTGAACTCTGTCAGGCTTGGTGCTGTGACCACTTCCTTGGGGAGCCTGTTCAGTGCCCAACCACCCTCTGAAGAGCCTTTCCATAGTATCCAACCTAAACCTTCCCTGACTCAGCTTCAGGCCATTCCCTCGGGCCAAATTCCACGGACAATCTTTCACTTTGACACGGTGAAGAAGCCCCTCAGCCGAAATTCTCGGGGTATGGACTGCAGAGAAAAGCCCCAGGATATGTTTATTTCGGGGCGCGTGGAGGCAGGGGCCCGCGCTGGGCGGATGTGCCCGACGGCCCCAGCGCTCCCGGAACGCCGCGCTCGGGGCGCTGTTTCCGGGAGGGAGGGAGAGAAAGCGGGGGGCGGGTTTGGGCGCTGCACCGGCGGGCGGCACGCGGTCCCTCGGTGGCTCCGGGTTCCAGGACGGCGCGGGAGCGAGGATGAACCTGGAGCGGCTCAGGAAGCGAGTGCGCCACTACATCGACCAGGTGAGCGGCTAGCGGGGGCTGCTGGAGAAGGGGCGGCAGGCCCACGGGTTTTCCCCGAGGAAAAACCGCTCTCGGCGTGACTCCCGCAGTGATGGAGGCCAGGGCGGGGCGGGCAGCGGTGCCGGCCTCTGCAACGGCGGAGAGGGCGTAATTTTGTAATTATGCCCCGTTTTCCCTGGAAGGGGAAGGAACGGCGGTAAGAGAGAGGTGCGGCGGGCCGGAAGCGCCGCCTGTGCGGTCTCCAGTGGGAGCCGGGGCCTCCGGTGGGTTTTCCTGGTTTCTCCCTCGTGTGGAGAAGGAGGAAGGGAGCTCTGTGGGAGCTGTGGGGCTGCTGTGTAGCGACAGCGTATTTGCAGGATCCCGCCCTCTCGGGTTGTGCAAGCTGGGCCGTGCTTACCTCAGGCAGAGGGAAACGGCCTCTATTGCACCAGGGCAGGTTCAGGTTGGACATCAGAAGAAGAAGAATCTCTACGCTGAAAGGGTGATTAGGCATTGGAACCAACTTCCCAGCGAAGTGGTGGAGTCACCCTTCCTGGAAGTGCACATGGCACTTGGTGATATGGTTTAGTGTGTATGGTGGGCTCTGACAAAGGTCGGACTTGATTATCTTGGTGTCTTTTCCAACCTTAATGATTCTATGATCATTACAAGGGTGAATGGATTCCAACTAAGAGAGGTTAGGTCTAGATTAGATATCAGGAAGAAATCCTTTATTATGAGGGTGGAACTTTGAACAGGTTGTCCAGAGAAGCTGTGGATGCCCCATCCCTGGAAGTGTTCAAGGCCTAGTTGGATGAAGCTTTGAGCAGCCTGGGCTAGTGGAAGGTGTTCCTGCCCCTGGCAGGTTGGAACTAGAAAATCTTCAATCTTTCTGACCCAGACCATTCTGTGATTCTCTACCTAGTGATTAAAGCTGCCCATCACACTTCTGCAATGCTGCAGATGGCTCTTAGGAGGGCAGGGTTGTTTTCATTTGTTGATGGATTCAGCAGTTATGTTGCTGCTGGGCAAAAAAGAAAAAAAGACACAAGAGAAAAAATGCTTTAATAAATGAGGTGAAATGTAGCATCAAACTGTTCTGCTCTCCTTCCAGTTCCGACTGGGTGCAGGCATCACTGCTGAGACGAGCACACTCCTTAAATCAGCAAAGACATTTCTCTGTGTGGCCAGCAAGTGTGACTGAAAGGGTGATTAGGAACCTAAGCTAATTTGGTGGATTTGATTGGTTTGGTTTGCTGTTCTCATTTGAGTTAAACTGTTTCACCAAGCTGCTTTGCCACACAGCTGTATAGACAGCTGTGCACTTCTGAGGAAGGGGCATCAGGAGAAACACGAGGTTGCTTTTTTGTGTAATAATATGTCATCCTGTAGTACCATAAAACTGCTCAACAGAAGTCATGCAGTGCCTTGTAGGCCTGGATTATACCTTTCTTTTGTGGTGTTGAGAGAATTATTTAAATCTCTTTTCTTGTAGACAGCTACTAAATGTTTGTGGGGTTTTGTGGATTTTTTCCCCCCGTGGGAGTAAAGATTGAAACTAAACTATTCTCTTGGCAAACTTGCTGGGCATTCTTAATCCTCATCAAGTAAGAAGTGTGGGAACACATGATAGAAGAGACCGCTTAGGTTGTGGAGTGTAGTGCTTCATGAGGACTAGGATACCATCAGCGTGTGTGTTTCAGAAAAGACTGCCACTCTTCAGAAAAGACCTCTACTCCAAAGGCATAAATCAGTCTCTGAGGTTCTGAGCAAACTCCACAACTGCAGTGGTGCAGGAGAGGACAGAAGCCATCAAGGCTTTCTTAGTCTTCAGAGAATCACTGAATGGTTTGGGTTGAAAGGGACCATAAAGACCATCTAGCTCCAACCTGCCTGCCAGGGGCAGGGACACCTTCCACTGGACCAGGCTGCTCAGAGCCTCATCCAATCTGGCCTTGAACACTTCCAGGGATGGGGCATCCACAGCTTATCTGGGCACCCTGTTCCAGTGCCTCACCACCCTCACAGCAAAGACTTCCTCCTAACATCTAATCTAAACCTTCTCTCTCTTTCAGTTTGAATCCATTCCCCCTTGTCCCCTTACTACATGCTCCTGTAAAGTTTTAGAAATCCTTACAATGGCAGGGCATTTGTTAAATATCCAGCATATCTTGGGAGTCATATTAGGCCTCATTGCATGGAGTGGGATAAAAAGGAACAACCATAATGCCTAGTGATCTTCTCAGGAGATAATCCCAGCCAATTCTGTGAGATTTTGCATGGCACCCCAAATCTGGTGGCAGCTTTAGCTGGGTTAGTGGAATATGCCTGCAAATTCTGCTTCTGTCTGATCTCTGGTTGCCACCACTCTTACGTATTTCACTCACTTCTGCCAAACTGGAGTCTCAAGAGTGAAACTGTGTATCCAAGAATAAGGAGAAATTCACGCAGGCACTGTGGATTTATGTGAGGTTGAAGCATCTTGACTAGAGAATGAAAATTTCTTGATCAGAGATGGTGCTGCTGAAGTTACCTGAAGTAATTTATGTGCCTTTTTTTATATATAGTATTCTCCTTCTTCTAAAATGTAGCATTTATTTTAACTGGAGGAGGGGATACTTGCTTCTTTTTCAGTGACGGCAAATCAACTAACGACCTATTGCCATACTTACACAGCACATAACTTTTGGCCAAAGATACCTGCATTTTATTGAAGATAAATGAACAACTCCAAATTACTTTTGGACATCCCTTGGAGATTACAGTATTGGCCCTTTTAAACTATATTTTGAAGTTACAAAGATCTGACATGTGAATCACCATTCATTAGAGACTACGTGCACAAGATGTTAAATCTGACTGATGTACAATGTATTTCAGAATTATCCAGAAAAGCTAACCTCAATTATATCTGTTATGTTTTTACAGCAACAGTATCAAAGTGCCCTGTTTTGGGCTGACAAAGTAGCTTCACTGTCTCATGGTAAGTGGTTGCTTTTTATATTATATTTTATTAACCTCTTTCTGATAGTGTTCTGTTTCAATGGGGGTTTAGTGCTGTTTGGCTAAATGTTGACATTCTGAGTTTGGTGTAAGCGCTTTTTTGTGATCTTCGGCATACTGTTCTAAACAGAGTAGAGCTCATCTTCCTTCCCTTTTGAACTTTGTGTTAAAATTTGTGTTTAACCAAACCTTAAGGTTTGCCTTCCTTAAGAAACAAAAATAAAGAAACCAAGAGGCCTTGGTGGTTTCCCACAGTTGCCCTGGGTGACAAGTACAACACGGGTTTACAGAGGGAGTTGATGCTGGTTGCTTGTGTCTGCCTACAGCCACCAGCACTTACACTTCTTAAAGTCATTCCAGGGGCTTGATCCCACAAAGGCTTTGATTGCCAGTAAGGTAGGAGGGTACTAAGCTATACTTCTGAAATTGCAACTCCAAGCTATGGAAGTCTAGTGCTTTCACTGTAGTTAGGTTTCCACTGATCTTTTTAGTGAGAGAGACATTTATGGGTTGTTTTTTTCTGCCCTGTGTCCAAGAGCCGGGTAACCTGCAACTGCTGCTTTTTAAATCTGTATCATTGTTGTCTTCTTCTCATGACACACCTCTGTTATGACATTCTTTGTGCTCACTGTCAAGTGCACTGTCTGATGTCTTTAAAGTTAAAATCTGATTATCTTTTCATTGTAGTTGAGCACTGATAGATATTGTAAGTTCTTTATATATATTTATAAATAAGATTTTGTAATTCAGTAGGATGCTAGAGTAGGGGGAAGATACTTCTCTAGTGAAGCAAAAGTGAACATTCTGTATTAAAGTGTTTGACAATATATTGTAAAGCAATGGTTTATTATTTGTTCTTTTTAGAGGAACCACAAGATATCTACTGGTTGGCCCAATGTCTTTACCTAACAGCTCAGTATCACAGGGCAGCACACGCCCTTCGGTCGCGGAAGTTGGATAAGGTAAGTCATTTTAGTCAAAGACACGCTACTGTTACCTCTCTTCTAAGGCTCTGCTGCTAACCACAGTGACTTATTCACCATCACAGGATTATGTTTATAAGAAAAGTAATTAAGAAAGCTGCAGGATGTAGTTTATAATGATGTAGTTATAGCCCTGTGTTCAATCGGTCAGGTTCAAAGTGTTGACCCCAGATAGGGTCACAGAAAAGAGGAGGGGTCCAAGTATGTAACTGCAGCAGGTATGGGAAGGTGGATCGTCACTTCAGATGTAGTTGTTTCAATTTTCCTTCCACTGTGATAATCAGTGGTAAAGCCAAGAGTGAAGTAAGTGTCCTTTGAGAGTTTAGTAGTAGAGAAAGTGTTACAGGCTTGGTCAGGAGGGACTTTTGGTGGTGAAAGGGGTGAAGAAGCCATAGAACTGAAAAAGGAGAGAGCAGAATGGAGTCTGACAGTGTAAGCAAACATGTTCTCTCTTTATAACTAATAGGTATGAAACTTCTCTTTCAGTTGTACGAGGCATGTCGCTACCTTGCAGCTAGATGTCATGTGAGTACATATTTTAACCCCTACTGGAAACAAACTAAACTAAATAAAAGATACATCTTGGGAAGATTAGGTACCTGATAGGCAATGTAGATATTTATGTTCATTGGAACAACAGATTTAAATTTTCTGACAGTTGATTTCGTTCTTTAACTTTCGGTTGGGTCACTGGAGTATCCATTGTGGCACACTACTCTGAAGAAATACAACTGACCTTTTTTCCCCATGAAATACTCCTCTAATATTTTGTGGAGAAAGAATATGAACCATTTTTGTCTCATGTCTTCATGTTTACACTTTTATTTGGTTGGTTGTAATCTGACCAAAGGAGATGTGATTTATGGTTGTATAACTATAATTAGCAGCTTTATACTTCTGTATAAAATGTCATACATACAAAGTAAAATATAGTGCTTTCAGAGACACAACTGAATCAATTGGTAGATTAAACACAGAAATTTGAAATAATGTGCTGCTTATAGAATAAGATGATTGTAGTTTATTAAAACCTGTGTTATGTATTTTTAGAACCATACCTGTTTCTCTGATTGCATAATGCTGAATAATAGATTTTTCTGTACATGGTTATTTTTTAAATAATTTTTGCATTTTTTTATAATTGTATAACTTTTGCATATTATAGATGACCAGTGAGAGAGCTAACTGCAATTATAAATTTATATATAGCCAAATAAGAAAATGCATGCACAAAAACCTGCTGATAAACACTGGTTGTTATAACCTATGCCTTTTAAACATGATGCTGTGTTTATTGGTGCTTTATGTACAGATTTTTCAAAACTTTGTTTTTTACCTGCACATGTTTGGTTAGTATGCTGCAAAGGAGCATCAGCAGGCCTTGGATATTCTTGATATGGAGGAGCCAATCAACAAACGACTTTTTGAAAAGTATTTGAAGGATGAAAGTGGGTTGAAAGATTCTACCACAGACTGGGAGATGTCACAGGCCTCTGTAAGTGACATTATTTTAAAAAATATTTTTGTAGGAAAAAAAGTGTGAAGTCAGAAAGTGATTTCAAGCTCTGTGAATCTGAAACTGCATTAAAGCTTTATTTTTCAGATAACATAACTTCCAGAAATGCTGAATCATTCTTCATTCAGTCACAAGTTGTGTGTTAGCTCACCTGTATGAAAATAACTCGATATGCAAAAATAAACAGTGCTTTTCAGCAATTTCTTATAAATTATTTGCAGACACTTTGCAGGAACTTCATGATCTAGTATCGGTTTTTATGCTCTTTTAGCTCTGTCTTGATAATGGATGCTAACAGTTCTTTTAGTTGGGCTGCAGGTTTTGAAATAACAAAGCAAGATTTTTTTCTCCGCCATTTATTTTTAACGAACTTCATAATCACTCAAGTGTTATTCTCAGTGGGATATTTGATCACATTTGTGAAAATTATGTGAGGTGAAGGTGAAGTTTTTGAAGCTCAGTGAAAAAATTCTGTGTAGACACACAGTTTAAAGAGATTGGTACCACGTGTAGGCTGAAGGGTCTGTGAAGAGTCTTTAGTTTCAGAGGTACAAATTAAAATTTATTAGCTGAAATTACAGTGTAGGTGATTGACAAACGGCATTTTCCCTGTAAGACTGAAGTAGCAAATTGGGTTACCTTGTTGATATTAACTGATTTTGAATGCTGGTATAATGGGATTAAAGGACTGTTTAGTCTGATGATAGAGCTGAGTACTGTGTTAACTTTCTCTTTTGCTGATACTTTTGTGGCCTTCTGACTGAACTGAATACCCATCTAGGGAATTTTGAAAGAACATGTTAGTTAATAAACATCATAGTACAACTGGTAATTATGGTCTTTCACTGTTTTCTTTTCTGGAATATCTGTTTTGGATTGAAAATAAGGATATATTTTTCTGTTCAGAGCAGTTGAGTCCATTGACTTGGCCTTTTTCATCTCTACTGTGGTCATTCTTGTCTTCCATGAAATACGTAGTTTAATGGTCAGCAAAGAAGTGTATTGCCTTGGGAAGTGACAGTTACTCTATGTTGAATATGAAGAGAATTTAATATAATTAGATTATAACTCATCTTGTTTATTATTATATTACTTGTTTATTTCGAGCATGTGTTTGTTTGGCAGTAGGTAACCCAGCAGAGCATTCTTTGGATTTTTTTTGAGATAGTAGAGACAACTTTTTATTTAAAGACAGCACAAGAAAACCAGATTCTATCATGCATGAAATACTTTTTACTTTCCAGGGAACACATTTGATTTGTGCTCCAAACTAGATTACGAACACTGATTCAGTCTTTGACCTCCAGTCCTGCTTTTCCACCAGATCAAGAGCTCTATATGCCTTTTGCGAGGGAAGATCTATGACGCTTTGGATAATAGAACCCTGGCAACTTACAGCTACAAAGAGGCCTTGAAGCTTGATGTTTACTGCTTTGAAGCATTTGATCTTTTAACATCACACCATATGCTGACAGCACAAGAAGGTCTGGAGAGAAGTATTTCTCAAATACAAGTAAAATTTACCTGCTTTCTCAATATGTGTTTTCCTAGATAAAAATTAAGGCAATACAACAAGTAACAGACTTCAAAATGTTAAGAATAGAAAATGTATAAAATGAGTCAAAATTACAATTTGAGCAAATTGGCATTTGAACTTTTATTTTTCAGCCCTGCAGTGCTAAGAGTTGAAAGCAACAAAGTAACCCAGCTGTCCTGCTTGTTAGCTCTTGAAGCTTTTCTGCTCTGCCCAACCCAAACGAAGTTTTTTCATTTGTTCTCAATTTCACAGGCTTTGAACCAATGAAGCCCTCCTGGGGTTTGCTTAGTTACATTAGGCATTGGTTAATAGAGCATTCTAAGTGATAAAATTTAACATGTGGAGTAAATAAAAATAATGATGTGTTGCTTCATCTTTATTAAATATTATTTTAAAGTGTAGAAGGAATAACTAATCAATCCTCTAACTTCCAAAATTAGTAGTATTATCTGTTTCAGTGTATCTGTGCTGTTATAGTCCTTGCAGTTGGGATGACCATCATATAATCCTTTGCATCACTAAATTCTGAAGTGTTGGATCTTGCTGTTTCTTCTGTAATACAATCACTTCACTGTTTTTTAATTCATATAGAAAAAGAACTTCTTGAATCTCTACCTCTTAATAGACAATGTACGGAAGAAGAACAGGAATTGCTTCACTTTTTATTTGAGAATAAATTGAAAAAGGTAAGTCCAAAAATTGACTAAAAAGCTGGAGAACTGATTGAAAGTATTAACTTTGGGTGTAAATTTTCTTGGATTCCATTTATTCTGAACAGTGAAATAAATATGGGCTTTGTAACTTTTAAAATTTTTGATGAAGTATATCTCACTTTATGCACTAGTGTAACAGTTTTCTCTTAATTGTTTTCTGGTGTGGTGACAACTTGAAATTCTGATTTATGTTTTTGAAAATTTATTTACTGAGAAACTTCTAGGTGTGGAAAAAGAATGGTAATAATGTAGACAAAACATCAGTTACCTAAAAATATTAGGCTATAACAGCGTCATTCCAGACTATTTTTATCCAAAGATAAGCTGAGAGCACTAAAAATATATATTGCTCAGTTTTAAATTCTACAGCCACAAAAGATCTTGACTATGGCAAGCATCTTGTGTGTTCTAAATGAGCTTTTAAGTACATTTTAAAGAAGCATTTTACCAAATACAGGTTTTATGGACTTTCAGTTTAAAAATAAAACTTTTAAGAACTTTAATGCTTCTTAAATACTTTTTTAGGACTAAAAATAATAATTCTTTTACCATCTGATTTTAGCTTAGTTTTTGTTTCAAATGTTGTTTCTTTTGTCTCTCAGTATAATAAACCCAGTGAAACGCTGATTCCTGAATCAGTAGATGGTCTTCAGGAAAACCTGGATGTGGTAGTATCCTTAGCAGAAAGACATTATTACAACTGTGACTTCAAAATGTGTTACAAGCTTACTTCAGTGTAAGTGCACAAAGCAACTTTCAGGTTTTTTTCTCATAAAGTGGAGTGTAATAGTTATGCCTGGACTTACCGCAATTATTGTTGTTCAGTGGATAAACATACATAACAATTTGATATGTATTGCAATATATATGTCGTATGTTATATATGTCTCAGGTATTTAAAATGTGTAGTTTGTGTCTGGCAAGACGTGGTATTTTTGTAATACACAGAAGTATCCACGGTAAAACTGCTTAATCAGCACTGTGCTGCACTCCCCTTCATCCATCCTCTGCCTTATTCTGGTACCTTCGGTTTTGTGTGCTCTCTACCTACTTCTTGTTTGGCCTTCAGAATGAACTGGTTGGTATCAGTTTGTAAGTTGGTATCAGGTTGACTCAGTTGATAAGTTAGGAAGTTTGATTTCTCTGGTCAATTAGCAGTTACAATGTATTGATAATGACCAGAAGATAATACTAATTTTAAAAGCTAACATGTTATTTCTAATTTTGATGGCGGAGTATCGTGTATTGGTTGTTACATAGCCCAGGCATGCACTGCAGCTCGGTTTTCAGAGGGGTCAGAACACTACCATGGTTTGCTTCTCAGCTACTGTAGATCTGGACTCATGGATGTGTTTCTGAATGCCACAGGAAACAAAATATTACAGCTGAGCTAAATGTGACTCCTAAGGCCTGGTATTAACCTCAGGAAATTGAGGACTATTGCTTGAATGTTGCTGTCAAATGTATGGAAAAGATTAACAGAAATGTTGTTTGCTGTTTGCTGGTTGAATTTGAAGTGACCTGCAAAACAAAAGCTTCTTTTTCTGATTTTCTAATTGTGTATTCAGCTTCACAGAATTTTCTGTTATCCTCTTTTGTTAAACTAAATGAACTGTTACATTTCTGGTCTGAAGAGAGCCTTTATTATGCTGTTAATAGTTACCTTTAAGTCACAAATAGTTTTCTAGTGCCTGAAGTGGTAATTAACTGGAACATTACATGCTATAAAAGCAGTTTGCTTTTAACACATTAAAGTTTTTGAAATGTGCATTACAAATTTTTTTAATTTTTTTTTTTTAGAGTGATGGAAAAAGATCCATTCCATGCAAATTGTTTACCTGTACATATAGGGACGCTTGTGGAGCTTAACAAAGCAAATGGTAAGGAACACAACATTTAATACAAGTCAACAGAAGGCTGTAAAGCCCCAATTTTAAAAAAGAATTAAAGATTCCAAGAAAACCCCTTATATACCATTTTAAAAATTACGTATATTTTTCCTCCTACCTGCAGTTTCAAGAAAAGAGTGTTAACTGGTAAAGAAGGGAATTTTAGAGGTGATAGCAGATTGAGGGTTAGGACAAAGTAGTTGTGCAAAGAGTTCATGGTCGTGAGTGTTGCTATCTCTTAACCACTGGACTGTGTAGCCAGGAGGCCAGGGAGCTGCACTGCCTCAGTCCTGTCATTGTGATTTCTGTCTCCAGGTGATCTTTTTTGTGCTCAACAATAAAATACAGTAAATTAAACTAGAAAGAACTCTTCAGCAGTTATATATGCTTAGGTGGACATGTTTATTCTGTGATAGAAAAAATTCTAGCCTCTCCTTGCCTTTGCTGTGGTGAAGGCATCTCTTTAGTTCAAACAAATGAAAAATCATACAACACCGTCGTTGGAATTACAGTAATAGCATTGGAAAGACAGTAATTACAGTAATACTTGCAGCTGGGGTGGCTTTTTCTCGTTCCAGACTGCAATATCAATCAAGTGAGCAGCTTGAATGTCTTTAAAATCAATTAGAAAATAGAATAAGGAGCTCATATGCTGTGCAGTTTCTCGTGATGGTACATTATATGTACACAAATAGGTCATTAGTTGTACTGGTACTTCTTGGTGATTAGTGAATGTACTTCCCAGTTATTTTACAGTTAAGTACATCTGAAAATGGGGTCCGTACTCTGATTTTTCTTCTAAATCTGCCTTGGGAAGCATTATTTACCTAAGTTACTATTTTGTAAGCCAGTTAATATTTGGTTTTTTCTGGAGGTGAGAGTTGATACAAAGTGCTCCAGGACTATCTCATTGGTTTAAGAGCACTGTACTCTGAAGAAATAGAAATTTTACGTGCCATAATGCTATTTCTTTTGAAATTGCATAGGCAATAGAATTGTTATCCTGTAGCTGATTACTGCTGCTATTATTAGAAGATCTGTAGTAAGTTATTCCAGTAACTAGAATTATTATTTTTTACTAAAAAAGTAATCACTTGGAATTATTCCAAATAATATAATAATTTATTTGCTTTTGTCCTATTTTCAGCATATTAATGCACAGGACTCTACTTTGAAATGGATCTAGCCAGTATGTTATGCCTTTTAGATGTAGGATGTTGAATAGTATTTTACCTTGACAAGGTACATTCAAGTGCAATACTACTGGCATTTATTTTAATGTATGTTAATAACTTAAGTTGTTTCGGAATTCTTAAAGGGTGGGAAGTATAGCTGCTTATTTGTGTGCTGTGAAGACTTACGGGTTGCTCTGGTTGGGTTTTCTTTAGCTAATTGCACAACTGAATCTATTTTGAGGCAATTTGAAGCACTACCACTAAAAGAAAGCATTTTGTTCACTTGTGGATTAATGATGTTAGATGTTCTGTATGTTTTGTATGGAAAGCTAAAATACTTGAAACATCTAAATGTTTTAGCATGTTTTAATTTTCTTCTCTTGTTTCTTCCCACTATGTAGAGCTTTTCTATCTTTCTCACAAACTGGTGGACTTGTACCCAAATAATCCTGTAAGTTGTTTTAAGCTTTCCTTGCCAGGTAGTTTCTTTTTTAGGTGAAAGCACATAAAAGTTTTAATGTATTAGTTTGAGCTGCAGAATTCAAAATCTGTTTCTGGATGAAGCTTGTAAAAATGGTTCACTCCTTTTATTTTCTCTGCATTGAAATTTCCTTAAACCAAGGTTCTTTTTATAAAATTAAGTACCTGTAAAAGGTATTCAGTGCAAGTTATTTACTTTAATAATTTAAAGCTAATGCTGCAGTAATAAATGTCTACGTGTCTCTGAGCAATCTTTTCCAGTGTTTGATCACCTTCATAGGGAAAATTGTTTTTCTTTGACTTGACCTTAATTTTCTGTGTTGCATCTTGTACCCATTGCTTCCCATCCTATCACTGCACCCCTGAAAAGAGTCTGGCTCTGTCATGTATTCCCTACCATGAAGTAATTGAGGACAGCAATAAGCTTTCCACTTAGCTCTTTCTTCATGAGGCTGAATAAGCTCCAGTTAGAAAGGTACATGCCAGCAGTTCTAGCTTGTCTGTAATACCAAATAATTTGAAGAGCTGACTGTGATTTCAGTGAAAATGTTCCTAACTTCTCTAATTATTGTGCCTTCCTCTCTTTTGATGCTTCACTAAAATGAGTGTGATATATCTAATAATATTCTCTTTTGATTTTAATGTGTAGGTGTCATGGTTTGCAGTAGGATGCTATTACCTCATGGTTGGCCACAAAAATGAACATGCTAGAAGATATCTCAGGTAACTTTTTTTCTGTTTTCCTTAGTGAATCTCTTGCTCACTTGCTAAGTAAACATTTAATGTTCATGACTGTAAGCTCATAAACAGAAGCCTCAATAAACTGGTTACTACTTAAATACTCCTTTTGTTGCCACTCTTTTTTTGGGATAGCAATTTGGGCCTCATCCATAGAGGTACTTTAAAAATGAGGAAGACTTTTGTGGTATCTCTCTAGGCGAGTCACCTTCCTGTTCTGGGTATGTGTAGTCCCAGCAGTTGCTCATGCTGCTGAACTAACTACAGCTGTAGCCGATCAGGCCTCAGTTCTTAGTTGAGGGACACTCAGGCATTCTCCCAGGTTCAGATGTCATACCTGAAAGGGAAGAATTCTATAGAAAATTCTGACATTTGGCTGTCCAGTTCCTTCTGTGCGCAAGCAACTGTGGGCTTTTTAGGTTTCGTCAGTGCTGTTTCCTGTAGGTCTTCTCTATGTGTAGTGAATGTCAGCACTGGAGAGCAGGACCTTGCTGTGGAGCAGGGCATTTGTTTTGGTGGTGTAAGCTTAAACTGAGAAGGCATAAATCAATCTGTAAGGCTAATTTTTCTTGAGACCTTTATAGACAATATATGTAAAGATAGATTAGTCATTTAGACTTTTTAAATGCCTGGTTCTTGTGAGTAAAATGTTTAAATTCCGTACAAGCAGCACTGTGAAATTCTTCAAGAAGCAGTCCTGAGTGATATATTTGGTTTTGGTGCTGAAATAAAAAACATCTTTAAATGTACAAGCATCCCTAGCCAGCAAGAAAGGATCTATAGATGTGTTGAAGAGAAAAACAAACAAAACAAAAAAATCACAAATCAAACAAACATCAAAATTCAGAGTAGTTCTGGTAAAAGGGAGAAGACGTCTTCTAAAAGTGAAATAGTAAAAAGATGCTTACATTTCTTGGAGAAGAATGATAATGTAAATCTAACAAGGCTAGGGACAACTGTGGGCTACACAGTGGTTTTCACAAAAGAAACTTGAAGAGACAGTCAGATAACCACATATCTTTCATTGCTGTCATGGGTGGCAAGATACAAATGTTTGAATGTGTAAGGTTTTGTCCCAGAAGACAGAGAACAAACCATTCTCTAGGATCTGTGATGAGAAATAATGAGTTCAACTGTGACGGACAAAATTTAGATTATATATTAGGAAAAAAATAAGTATTTAAGGATAGTTAAGCAATAGGATAGGATACTTATGGAACGTGTATTATCTCCACATCAAGAAGCTTTTAAGAAAAGACTGGGGACAGTTGTTATGAGCTGTTCAGTTATGAATGCCCTTGCCTTCAGACTCAGAAAATAATATACACAGCTTTCTAATGTTCCTGTTAAGTCCACCTTTCTGTAAAGACTCCAGGTTACAGTCTTGATGCTCAGGTTGCAGTTTTCTGCTCAAAACTTGAGTGACATTTTGTATACTTCTCTGATGGACGGCCTGTGATGTGACAAATACTCGTCTCCTTTAAGGCTAGCACAATTAGATGGCGAAATTTCAACCTAAGTGTTCATTTGGTATTTTCATATCCTGCTTCTTAAACTTGGATTTGGTAGAATATAATTATTTCAAAATGTATAGCTAGGATTTTGCAATACATTTTGAGTCACTACTAATGTTTTCTGTATTTTACTCAATTCACCTATTATGTAACTGTTTATGTTCAGTAATATCAAATAATTCTTCCTCTCTGTGAGCAGTAGCAGAAATAATAAAATCAATTCACAAGAATGTGTCACACTTCTAAGTGCTAAATAGTTTGAACTTTAAAATGAACTTTGTTTACCACTGGTCATTACAGACAATTATCTTAATAGATACCTAACCGTGTGGCGTAGCATTGCTATCTAAGTAGTCATCTGAAGCAGATGAAATTTAATTTCAGCTGTGTTTGCTTGTGACTTGCTCTTGTTTTTAGCAAAGCTACTACACTGGAGCGAACCTATGGACCTGCATGGATAGCCTATGGACATTCATTTGCAGTGGAGAGTGAGCATGACCAAGCAATGGCTGCATACTTCACAGCTGCACAGCTCATGAAAGGGTATGTACAAAATGTCATATTTGGGAAGATTTCAATTAATCCATAAGTAGTGTAGAATACTGACTTACAACCCTTTAAATGGTAGCAATGCATTTGCAGCAATTATCTGGTAGAGAACTAGGGAGAAAAAGAACGCAATAATTTAACCAGCTGCGCTTAATCGTGTTATTTGTGATTACTGTTCTGATTTCATAAGTTCTAAAGTCAAGTTTTATACATAGGTAATCTACCTGAACATCTTCTGAAGTTTGTGAATCATGGTTGTCATACCAGGTCATCAACTGTTGTATAGTAATAGCTTGAGCAGCTCTTTCATGCTGTGGGAAGGGGCTGTAAAATGAGTCATGAACTAATTATGTCATATTGTATATAAAATTATCGTATTTGATTGTAGTTACTGGTAGCTACAATGATTACTTCTTCCATATTCTATTTGTAAATTTAATGTATGAATGAAATTAGGGGAAAAAACCATCAGAACTAAACTTAGGCACTGAGAAAACGCATGTAAATCTGGAGCAGGTTATAGTTATGTATTGGAGTTCAGTCTCTTGTTAAACAGAGCTGTAAAGTCTTTTAAACTTCCCCTGAGGTTAGTAGTCCATTTAAATCAGCTTTTACTTGGAGGTACAGTTGACATGTCTGTTGTTTGTGACTCTATTCTTGATAACCACACAGAAACAAGCATGAGCTTTGTTTTACGGTTTTTAGGTGTCATTTGCCAATGCTCTATATTGGATTGGAATATGGTTTGACCAACAACTCCAAGTTGGCTGAACGATTTTTCAGCCAAGCTTTAAGCATTGCACCTGAAGATCCTTTTGTTATGCACGAAGTTGGAGTGGTAGCATTTCAAAATGGAGAGTAAGCTTGCAAAATATGATCAAATACTATCTTAAATATGCATTATTCTGAATTGTAATGTGCCAATATATCTACTAAAGTACTTATATTGAACTATAGTGTCTTTTGGTTATAGTTTAGATGGTGTTCACCTTAAACCCTTTTGTTTTGTGTTGTTCTTCCTTTTTTAAGATTGAACAAGATTGAACAGAATTTAATGTTTGAGGAACATCCGGAGATTGATACTGTCTTCCATGCGCCTGTCACTGTGTAGTTGAATGCCTGAAAAGGCATCTATCTGCATACATACTATTAAGTTTTGTACAGCAAAACTTTTTGTCAGCTCAGGAAGTTCCAAATATATTCTGGGAAAAAAACCTAACCTATATAAGAAGTGCTTAGTCCATATTTTTAGTTTGATTCTGGTGGGTTTTTTTAGTTTTGTCTTGTTAGCTCTTAGGACCACAGTGCAAAATATAGCCAAATGTAAATTACTGGGTTTTCTATCTAATTTCACTCAAATTATGAAATAATGTCATAGAAATCTTTCTTGAATACAGTTTTCTTATACTGCTAATAAAAACTCTTCACTAACTTACTTTTCTTTCCTCCCACCCCTTCAATCTTTAGCTGGAAAACTGCAGAAAAGTGGTTCCTTGATGCACTGGAAAAAATCAAAGCTATTGGAAATGAGGTATTTTTTCTAATAACGTGCAAGTTCATAAATTTGTAAAACTCCAGCAAATTCTGTAATAGCTTGCGACAAAACATGTTGTGTTTATTTTAAGGTAAAAGCAATACAGTATAAATTTGATTTTAAACTGTGTCTTGAGTGCTCCTAGGCTGAGACTTCACATGATTTTTCCTCCTTAAGTAGAAAACAAGTTTTGTTTGGTTTGCAACAAGTTTTAATATCACTGACCTTTTGCAGAAATATAATTGGCTTTGTGGAATGTAAAAAACAGAAAAATGATTTACTGAATAAATGCTTTGAGCTTGTGTGTTTTGTTAAGAATTTAAAATGCTCATGATATTTTTCTTGTTCATAAACAAAATTCCCTATTCATTTGTATGTTGTTTTTCTTTTTTTAAAGTAGACAGAATTTAGTTACAGTCTAGGAAGCTGCAGTTATTTGAATTGTTGCATTATTTTGCAGGTAACAGTTGATAAGTGGGAGCCTTTATTGAACAACTTAGGACATGTCTGCAGAAAACTCAAGTAAGCAGAGAGTTCTGGAGCTACATTTCTCTGTAATGCTGCACAAATGTGTTTTCTCTCTCATTTATATCAAATTTATGTACCACATGAGAGCAGTGTAGAATTACCCTGTAAGAACAAGATTCTCTTAATCAGCTTGTGAACATAACTACATTAATCACCCCTTATATCCCATTTATTACACAAAAGTTAAAGTACTTAATGTAAAAACCTTTCTTTAACTATTGATTCTTATTAGCTAGGGAATTGGTTGTAGGCTTTTAGATCCTTGTATGGGGGAGAATTTTAACTCTCTACTGTCCCAGTCCTCACATACTGAAATATGTCCACTGATTTAATTAACATAAAGGTGTGGGTTTGTGCCAATTAATTGCTTCAATTAGTACTTACTTTTTTTTATTGAAGTGAAATATTCAGTGGCATTGTAACACAGCAAGGGAGTCTTACTTCGTTTTTTAGAACAAGACTATTTAATATTTCATTTCATATTTCCATTCCATGAATAGAAAAAGTGCAAAGTACATATACAAGCTTTAACAGTTTTAACATAGAGACATTTTTGCATTAATTACCTTAATCTGACTTTAACCAGTGCTTTCTTTTGTTCAATCAATGCAATGTTTTTTTTAATGTTTTTAGTGGTTTTAATTGCTCAATTGGTGTACACTGTAATTTTTGTTTCAAAGCTGCTAATGAGAATGTGATTATGGTAGATGAAAGTTGTACTTCTGCTTTGGCTTTGGTAGTAATTGCTTTGTGCTCAAATTGCCAATTAGTCTTCATTTTCACTATGAAATAAGGACGTATAATAGTTACTCCTTGTGCCAAGATCAAACAAAAGGCACTGCTTCTGGAATCTGTTCATGAGTATAATTGCAGGGTTTTTTCAAATGCTTGTTTTGTTTATAATTACTTTTGTCTTTTTAAAATTTCTTCGGTAAGTTACTAACTGCTTACATCATGCTTTGTATACCTTCTAATATTTGCTCAGGTTCAGAAATCAAAGCCAAAATATTTTTACATCCTTGTAAACTGTCTTCCGAGAAAATCAGGTTGAGAATTTAGGCAGCTGTACATATGCTTTGACATCTTAAAAAAGTCTGTAATAACTAATCTAGTAGTGTCTGTAATACACAATATGACTGTTACGAAAATACTTACTAGTATTATATATATGTAGTATAGTACTAGTAGTATATATGTCTACTCACTAGTATTATGTGGTCGAAATTTGAAAGCAGCATATTAAAATACGGTAGTCAATTGGACATACAAATACTATGAAAATTGAAATCATGTGAAAGGTTCATGCAGCAAGCAAATAGTTGCATCATTTTTCTGCCTCAATTGTTACTTGATGCCCTCTAACAACTTTGTGTTACTCATTGCATAATTTCCTTATCACTACAGATGTTAAAATTTCTTGTGAACAGGTGATTGCTATCTTTATTTTTACAGTGTGGAACTATGATGTCAAATGTGACAATTTAATTTCTCAGAGTAATGTTGTAGTGTACATTTAATCCTTGTTTTATAAAATAACAGATGCAATAATCAGTCTAATTAATAGACAATTTTCAAAGAAAGGTGGTTTATATTTGATAGAAATCACGGATGTGTGTAAACCTCCTTTCCTGATACAGCATGTCGCAAAATGACAAAGGTACCAGTGTACACGGCACTTAAGGGTTGTGCAATTTCTGCCCAGAGAGCTTTTCTCAGTTTGAATGATGTGTGATTTAGTCTCCTATTGCTCCTTCTCTCCCTCGAGAAGGCAAATGAAAGCTACAGAAAGAAAGCCAGTGCTACAATGAGCAGCATTAAACATCTAAAGCAGTTTACCATATCAAATAGTTAAGATCTCCAAATGGGACCTAGCTGTAGGCAGCTGTTTTGCTACATAAGGAGAACAATGATTTCTCAATTACACTGAGGAGGAAAATTGTCAATGTCCATGAGTCTTTTGTACATTCTATTATGTTCAGAGTGTGAAGCAATAATTTTAAAGTTCTGGCACAATTGTGTTCTGCTTTGCTAAGGAAAATACCCACAGGATACTGTAAAAACACCTTTGACCATGAAGTTTACTAACAGATCTTCTGTATTTAACCCTAACAGGAAGTATGAAGAAGCATTGGAATACCATCGCCAGGCTCTAGTATTAATCCCTCAGAATGCTTCTACTTACTCTGCCATTGGCTACATACACAGCCTCATGGGCAACTTTGAAAGTGCCATTGACTATTTTCACACGGTATGTAACTGGCTTCACCTGAAGGGCTGGTCACAGATTCTGTTATTTACTGTTTCACTCTGCTTTGGGTTTGGAACAGAGAACCAGCATTTTTTTCCACTTCAAATTCAAATTTCCACACTTCAAATTAGTGTTTATTTTATAATCTTAGTTTGTTTTTTTTTTTTAATCTTCTATATTTTATTGATTAGGTTAAAAAATGGCCTCTTCGGCAAACTTTGAATTGCAATTTACATTTTATGTATATAAGCTTCTCATGCAGCTGAAACAATTTAAAATACTTCCAACCTAGAAATTTTACAGTAAGTAAACAGCAGCATATGTTATATCTCATGATAGTGAATGATTTCCTGTCTGTATATATGTTCTTTTCTGGTTTTGTTTTTGTGCTTTCCTTGCCTACTACTTCAGCCAGTTCATATGATGGTGTTATTTTGGTTGTGCAATGTTTTGCTTTTACTGTGAAGACTATGCTCAGATGGCATTATGGAACAACAAACCAACAAACTAAACCATAGCAGACTTAGGATGTAAATGTTTTTATTTGCTGCTAAGTACTTTTTACTGTTTTTTTTCTTTTTAATAGGCCCTTGGTCTCAGGCGGGATGACACATTTTCAGTCACGATGCTTGGACACTGCATAGAAATGTACATTGGTGATTCTGAAGCCTATATTGGTAAGTCTCTAACTTATATGTCTCTTAAAGTCATTGAGTCCTTTGAGAGGAGAGTTATTCTTTTGTCAAGAAAGACTGCCTACCACTACCTAATTAACTCACATAGTAGAGTATGGCTTTGTTTGGGGTTTTTTTGTTGTTTTTCTTGAATGGCTAAGTGAGTCAGAACTTAGCAGCAATTGCAGATGACCACTGGTTTTTGTGAGCATCATGACAGTAAATTCTCACCAGCATAAAGAAAGGAAACACTTTGTCATTAAAGGTATTGGTGGTTTCTTGTATGGAAAACATTGATTTCTGGCATCTTATATCCCAAAGGGAATGGGGAAAAACTAAAACAGAGGTATGGAGTTAGGAAATCAGAGCACTAATGATAATGTTGTAGAGCAAGGTATTTTCACTTTGTCAAAACTTGGCTCTGTGGAGAAAGGATAAGTTCTTCTGACTCCAAAAATACAGCTTTATATATGGTTTT
>VYXC01003756.1:370007-403103 GCA_013397175.1 Platysteira castanea | reverse complement strand
GGGGGCGGCGGCGGCGGCTCCGGTGGGAGATGGGAGAGGATGGGAGGGCGGCTGCAGTGAGGAGACAGACCGAGCCTGATCTCAGGAGATTCGTGTGTTTATAACACAGGGTATTTCTTCATCTGCAGAATGAGGGTGTGGAAATCATTTCACTTTTAATTGTAAAGTTAAGGCTGGCTAGTGCTGTGGCAAGGCAGCACCTCTCAAGGGCAAGAGCACATCTCTCTTGTCCGTCTTTATCCGAGCACTTTTCAAATAATACTTAGAGACTATAACAGGTTGTCCAGCGATGTCACGGAGTCTCCCTGGCTGGAGACATTCAGAACCCACCTGGGCATGTTCCTGTGGCACCTGCTCTAGGTGACCCCGCCTTGGCAGGGGGGTTGGACCAGGGGTCCCTTCCAACCCTGACAGTTCTGCGAGTCTTTGAGTACTGTGAGATTTCATTTATTCCCTTTTTTTTTAATTGGAAGACTGAAGCACTGAAAATCACTGTAACTCAGAGCTCAGTATAGTTAAATTCAGATATTAAAGTATTCAGAAAATAAAACAGATTGCCTGAAGCTTGATGGCCATTTTACTGCTTTGTGTGTTGGCATCATTCAAACAGGGTTTCTACACAGTTTCCTGGCCTTTTTTATTGGGCAGTTTAGCTGAGTGTGGTGGGTTGACTCTGGGTGGCTGCCAGACCCCCAGCCAGCTGCTCTAGCACTCTTCCCTCAGCAAGACCAAGGAGGAAGGTATGATGGAAAAAACAAAGTGTCANTCTCGCGCCGTACGAGCCGCTCTGGGGCCGGGGTGACAAGTCACCCGTGAGCTTAGGGCGAGGCCGTGAGAGGGAAATAAGGACGTTTCTGTGCCTTCTCCTCGCACTGGCACAGTGGGAGCCCTGCGGAGCTCAGCACGGAGGACCCCGCGAACGGAGCGGCCGCTCCCCGCCGGGGCTGGTGGGGGGAGCCTCGCGAGATCCCGCCAGCCCTGCGCCCGCTCTCGCGAGGTTTCCGGCCGGCTGCGGGCGCGGCGGCTCCATGCGCTCGGAGCGGGAGGCAGGGCTGGGGCCGGGCCGGGGCGGCGGCCGCGACAGGCGGCCCATGGACACCCCGCTGCAGCAGGAGTCGCCGCGCCGCGACACGGACGCTCCGCCGAACCCGNTGCTCTAGGTGACCCCGCCTTGGCAGGGGGGTTGGACCAGAGGTCCCTTCCAACCCTGACAGTTCTGCGAGTCTTTGAGTACTGTGAGATTTCATTTATTCCCTTTTTTTTTAATTGGAAGACTGAAGCACTGAAAATCACTGTAACTCAGAGCTCAGTATAGTTAAATTCAGATATTAAAGTATTCAGAAAATAAAACAGATTGCCTGAAGCTTGATGGCCATTTTACTGCTTTGTGTGTTGGCATCATTCAAACAGGGTTTCTACACAGTTTCCTGGCCTTTTTTATTGGGCAGTTTAGCTGAGTGTGGTGGGTTGACTCTGGGTGGCTGCCAGACCCCCAGCCAGCTGCTCTAGCACTCTTCCCTCAGCAAGACCAAGGAGGAAGGTATGATGGAAAAAACAAAGTGTCACACAGCTGAGGGAGGACCTCAGCAGCTTCCTACAGCTTCCTCACGAAGGGAAATGGAGGGGCAGGCACTGATCTCTCTGGTGGCCAGTGACAGGACCCGAAGGAATGGCACATAGCTGTGTCTGAGGAGGTGTAGATTGCATATTAGAAAAAGGTTCTTCACCCAGAGGGTGGCTGGGCACTGGAACAGGCTCCCCAGGAAAATGGGGGTCAGCACTAAGCCTGACAGAGTTCAAGAAGCATTTGGACAATGCTCTCAGGTGCATGCTGTGATTCTTGGGGCAGGGCCAGGAGCTGGACTTCAATGGTCCTTGTGGGTCCCTTCTAACTCGGGATACAGTATGATTCTAACATGAAAAGAATTAATATACTTAATTGCTAATTTTAAAAAAAATTAGAGAAGACTGGTGAGAAAAAAAGATTGCAACTAGAACACCTTCCCACCTCCCTTCTTCCTTCCCAGGCTCAACCTCGTCTGCCTGCATGCACTGCAGAAGGATGAGGAATGGGGGTTGCAGACAGGACATAACAGCTCCTCTGTGCTGCTTCTTCTTCCTCACACTCCTTCCCTCCTCCAACGTGGGGGACCTGACATAGGACCCAGCAGGATAGAGTCCTTCATGAAGGACTGCAGGAGTGTCCCTCCCACGTGCTGCAGTTGTTCATGACCTGCTGCAGCATGAGTCTCCTTCATGGCCTTGAGATAAACCTGATCTAGCGTGGGTTCCTCTGCAGGGCCCTTCAGGGCATCTCCACTTGCTGTGGCATAGGATTCCCCATGGGCTGCAGGTGGATGTCTGCTCCACCATGGTCCTTCATGGCATGTGGGGGAACAGCATGCCTCACCATGATCTCCTTCCAGGGACTGTCTGCTTTGGCACTTGGAGCACCTCCTCCCCTCCTTCTCCTTTCATTGTTGTCCACAGGGCTGTCTCACACCTTTTCCCCCCCTTACTCCTCTGTCTTAGGAACTGCTGTGCAGCCTTTCTTGTTGACTCTTAAATACCCTTCCCAGAGTCACCACCGTCTTGGCTTGAGGGGCTCAGCTGTGCCCTGGGGTGGATGCACTGGAGCTGGCTGCACTCAGCACTGGGCAGCCCCACCATCCTCTGAGGCTGCCCTGAAACCCCTGCTAGGAGCAACTGGACACAGAGACCTATTACACTAAAGTGCTGCAGTAACAAGACTTAAAAGCTAGTTGAAATAATTTTTTTAAGAGATTCTTAAAAGATTTTATGTAATCAATATCTATTTTTTAGGTTGTTAATGGTTAAATTGCAATGATTCTCAGTCTCTTCATCAGAATATGTCAGTTATCCCACAGTTTTAAAATGCTTGCAGAAACTGAGTTAGGGAATTTGTGCTGTCTGTTTCTACAGTATTTAGATCAAATGTAAATCTCCATTTCTTTTTATATATGCAGGTGGTTATTCGAAGGCTTCCTCCTTGTCTAACCAAGGAGCAACTGGAGGAACAGCTTCATCCTCTACCTGCCCATGATTATTTTGAGTTTTGCACTGCTGATCCCAGGTGAGGATGAGCTGTTTCTGTAGGTTTTCAGGCGCTTAAAACCCAATCAAGGTGTTTAGGACATTCCAAATCACGTGGTTTTCCCCCTTTTTATTATTTTTGTTGGATTACTGTTACAGCCGACTGGCAGTAACCCAGGGTCTTGTTACTAGATCCCTTGGGGCAGATTAGTGTGAAAGGACACTGACTGATCATTATTTGTAAATAAACAATGTAGGGTTTATTACACAACAATTTGGTTGCAAAGGAAAACAGGTATGGAACCGTTTTGGTGGTTATTATCTATAGTAATACAACATGAAAGCATTGCAGTATGAAAGTGCAACAGCATCACCAAAGGACACACACAAGGGGAAAGAAAGAAAGAAGAAGAAAAGACAAGAGTGTGAAGCACAAAAAAATGAAAAACAAAGCACAAGAGTGTGAGGATCTCACCACCCATAGGCCCTGCGACAAGACTTGGTTTCTGTGCAGTCTGGGATCCCAATCCGGCGAGAGGAGTGAGGGGGAAGTCAGCAGAACACACCATCTGCTGGGTGTATATTCATTCAGGTTCAGGTGAATATATACCAGGTACCTCCTCCGGGTTGGGGAGCTTGATGTAATAACGTGGATCAGGGGATGCCTTCTAAGACAACCCAGCTGCCCATCCCACCAGCACAGCTGAGTCAGCTGTGCCCCACTATGTCCCATCAGCAGAGATGAACATGCTCAGGTCACACGCGAGTGTCCCGGTGCTTCCCCGGGGGGAGGAGGGGGACCCCACAACCCAGTGCTTTGTGCGAGGAAGCACAGCTTAGCATGACAAGGGACACAGTCCATCTCCACAGGACCCAGCTCCTATCTCACTCACAGCCCATCACTCACCCTGTGCCTTATCAGATCAGAGGCTTAGCCATTGCACAACTAAAAGTTCACCTCCTCCATCTCAACCAAGCACCCTGGGGTCTCCACAAAGGAGGAATGTTTTAAGTCATTATCCCTTAACATTTCAGTCTACTACAGTTACTTAAAATATTTCTGAAAAGCTCGCTGCTATGCAGAGACAATGGCATTCCTACCCTTTTCCTTTACACCAGAGATTTTTAAATGGAGATTTTTTAATATATCAATAGGGCATGTTTTAGTTTGAAACCCTAATGTTTCTTTTAACTTTCGTTGGTAAACTTTAACAGCCTGTATTATTGGCTGTGAGCAGGATTCAGTCTGGGGCAAACAATCACAATGTTTTCATGAGTTCCACTGGAGTTCAGTTTCTTTGTTTACCTGCATGGTTTTTTATGGGCTTCATACAATTTTTCAAATAATCTAGTTTCTTTAATTTTTATCTCATGCAAAAACAAAAAAGAAGAAATATTGTTTGAGTTAAAATAAATCAGAATTGCTGGTATAGTTATATAATTTACTCAGTATCACAGTGGTAAAATGCAATTCCCTTTTGAATAAATCAGTTTCCAGAAGAGAAACAAAACACCATGTATGCTCAATCTTCATGTGTTCTGAAAAACTGAAGTATAAGATCCATCTTGTCGTATCTTAGTGTGTGATGAATCACCCGTCGACTGGATTGAGATTCTTTCCAGTCACTACAGAAGGATCCTGGATCTTTATTGCTGACCAAGTTTTGAAGTTAGGGATTCTCTCTGAGTCATTTTCATAATCAGAGAGAAATAAATGTTTATTTAGAGAAATTGTGACAGTTTCTGACCTAGGTAGTTGCACATAAGTGCAGCAACAAAATAGTAGGTGCTTCAGCTTTTCTGTTAAAACCACAAAGGGTGTGGAGTGAGGAAAGAGGAGTACTTAGTCTGATTGGAAGTCTTTGTAGTACCTTACATTGGTCTTCTGAACTTTGTCATCTCTATTTCCAAATGGACCTCCTTAAGACTCCTGTCCCAGCTGTTCATTTGATAAGGGAAAAATACCAAAGGCAAACCAAAAATTCTCTGAAGAGTGTCAGTTCTCAGTGTGTTTAGATGTACAAATGCCAATTAACAATTTAAAAAATACCAATTTTAGTTTTCCAGGAAAGTTTGCATAGAATTTAGGGAGTCAACCTCCTTAGAAAAGAGAAGGCACTGACAGCAGTTGTGCGTAAAAAGTTTCATTTTCTCTCTTATGTGATGAAATGTGGGTTACCCAAAAATCTTGCTGTTCACTCATTCAATTGCATCTGTGCAGGTTACCCATGAAAGATACTGTGTTTTTTCTCACACTGTGATTTGTCGTGTTATTCCCTTCTGCCTTCACAAATCTAAACTCACTAAAAAGGAAATAATTTTCATTTAAGTTAGAATTTTTTACTCGCTCCTTTTTTTCTTCATCTTGCTTTTTTAAAAATGTATTTTCAGACAAAAGATGTATTTTTTCAGAATGGGTTTATCTTTACCAGGTTTGTATGGCTACAGCTTCTTTCAGCAAACTACGCAGCTTAAATGGGCATTTCACTGCCACTCTGCAGTGTTGGCTTGGCTGAGTATTTGTCTTTTGACTGGCTCAGGATCACCTTGCCTCTTTTGCCCCCCTTGTTCAAATGCTGACACGTACTCATGTATGTCTTTTTATGTGTAATCTCTTTACATGGGTACCCACTCAGGAATATACAATCAACTTTCAGGAAGTAAAAGTTTAATCAAGGTTAATCTCAGTCTTTTACCCAGCAGAGAACACATTTTGAGTATAAAGCATTGTATTGCCATAATCTGTCATGTTATGGACAATTCATAAGATTTCAGCAAACTCTGTGCATGTAAGTGTCTTCATGTCATTCCAGCTAACAGGAAAAACTACAGGACAAGGTGGGCACATTCTCTCTATCTTTCGCTGAATAGCTTTTTTTCTAGATCCTGTACCATGTGTATAGTGGGAAGCAATCCAGAGATTTCAGTGATACTAAAAACATGTGAAGATGAAATTTCATGTCACCCAATGAGAAGGATTTGAAGAAACTGCTCAGTGAAGAGGATCTTTTTGTAGGAAAGGGAAAGGGGCGTATAGATGCTTTGATGCAGAAGCAGACAAGTTTTATTAAGAGCTGTAACATCTCAGTTTAACCACGTCCTGTGTAACTACATCACAGAAGTTTCTATAAGCTCATTCAAATTTTTGTGGATACTTTTTTTCTACACAGTGCTCTGTTAAACTAGAACTTGTCAGAAATTCATGCCTTGAATCACCGATGTTGGAAATGGGTCAGGAGCAGTTAGACAAATACTTATTTAGACAAATATTTATCTAGGAAAACCTATTAAACACAAGGTAAAAATTTGGTATTATAAAGTCCCTGGGCTGCAAGTACTTGCAGTTATTTACGGGGTGAAATATTTGTACATTTTCCCCTTTTTAATAAACTTTCTCTTGGCATTCTCTGTTAGTTGCTGTTGGTAAGGGCACTAGAGAGGTCTAACTGTAGCTGTTTCTACATTTTTATTTCCAAGGTAATTTCATCCTAGAGGACAAAACAAAGCTATGCATATCAACTCCAGTTTCTCTTTTTTTGGTAATCTTTATAATATCTTCATATTATAAATGTTATCTTTGAATTTACAATGTCCTGTTATAGGTAAGCTATAAAACTTTTTAAAATTTCATGTGATCAATGTAATTTTCAGTTTTTCAGTTACATCCATTTCAGTAAAATCATTTCAGAAAGTGACTTGTGTTTGGTTCATTTTTCAGATTCATCTGATTCACTGCATTACATTTATTTTCTCTTGCATATTGACATCAAAATACAAACAAAACACTGTTTATAGATGATAAAGACTCTGCCTTCCTGACAGACTGTCTTGTACTCAGACTTCAAGTATCAACTCTTTTTTCCAGATACACTCTTTTCTTTTTGTCTGCTTGTAAAGATTTCTGAGCCTTATCTAAAGATTTGACTAATAACTAGTCAAGTGACTGAGCTCTGGCCCTGCAGAGTTTGGGGCATCTCTCTAGACTGGCACTGAGTGCTGAGTGCCAGGAATTATTGATAGTGTTGTGAGGTTATAAAAGGAAAGAAATCTGAACATAAGCTTTGCTCACATGAAGACTGTTCAACTAGTCAGTGCCATGCCATATATCACAGAGTGATAAAGCTCTTGCAAAGAGCACTCCTCCCTCCGTAACTTCTTCACAACATTGTGCGCAGGATTATTGTAGGTAAACAGCTTTAACACTGTAGGATGTAGGTGTGCACCCAGAAACTGCAGCACTGAAGGGGCAGCATTTTTAGTGCTTTGGAGGAACCACCCTTACTGTGTTCTGGGTGAAGTAATTGACAGGCTTTGATTGACACAACCCTAGTGTTTCTGCTTTTTCTGCCAGGCAAACTGCTCATTTCTAGCTGTGAAGAGGAAAGACCAAGTTTATCTAAAATTATGCCAGTGCCACCCATTACGTGAATGACATCAGAAGATGACAAGGATGAAGGCCAGGGGATTTTAGCTTGACATTACAATGTTGATGACAAGTTATCTCATCAATTATTGTATGAATGGGTGGAGGAGTTATATGACTCTCCAAAATTTAGTTGTAGAGCTCTATATTCATGTAAGTATGTATTTTATAAATACTCACCGTGATTCGTAAGTTGATAAGTATTTTACTAAGACCGGATTGCTGTTTTTATAGTTGCTGTTTAGACTGTAAATAACTATTTAAAATTGCATTCCTGTGTATGAGTCTTTTTATACAATTGTGTTAAAAGATATTTTGTAGAAGAAGTAAACATTTAGAGTGTGTTTGTTATTAAAGTTGCTAGAAAAATAAGGACTTAAAGAGATGATAGACTAAGTGTTACAGAAAAAAATGTACCCTGAAAGATTGAATACCCTTGAATGCAGAGCAGAAAAAGAAGAAACAGTGTGTTGGAATGAATAAATGTGTACACTCAGACTCATCTGGGTTATTTCCATAGAGATTGCTCCAAGTGCCAACATGTGCAGTGCATCTGTCCAAAACATTATACGTATGGAAAGCAGCATTATAGACAGCAAACGTATGGCAAAATGGAACCAGCTCTCTGATGATAAAACTGAATTTCAGATCCTGAATGAAATCTATGGTGGGAAATACTTGAAAAAAGGAGGACACACAGAGTTCACTGGCCTTTCTGCAGGACTCAGCTGGAAGACAAAATACTGAAGAGTAAATAGTATTTTAGCCAATAACTGCTAAATATGAAGTACAAAAGTAAAGCAAGAGTGTTTCTTCCTAGGAGAGGTCGTTAGCCTCAGAGTGCCTGTAGCCCTGTGAAGCCCTGTGCCTTCTTTGCTGCATGGCCATGCTATTGAGTTCTGAATGGGTAGGTAAAGGCATCATCCAGGGTGGGGAGCAGCTGCTGGAAGTCAGTGGTCTGAAACGTAGAGTAAAAGCAATATATAGGCAGGCCAGTGCTAAATATTTCAAATTTGCTAGGTTTAGTTAGCTTCCCACTTAGAATGTTAATTTTACTCACTTTTTTAAGTACAGTGCACACTTGGCTGGGTAAGAAGCCTAAGACAAGGGTTTAAAACACTCAGTGGGGTGGGTTTTGTACACTAAGCACTCTGATAGCTAACTCACATGCATATGAGAGCCAACTCTATTTGTAGAAGTGGCTCCATCAGAGAAGGAACTTGTAACTGCTAAGCGTTGTCACAGCTCTGTTTCTTTAGCCTTCTACCCTGATACATAGCAACAGTTATGGACCAACAATTCTGTGTTATTGTGCTGTGGTGCACATCAATATCCTGCTGTGCTCAACCATGCTTTTATATTGTTGTATGTTTCTGCTGATGCGTGTGAAGTTCTGGTAGATGTTAATAACGTATAGCAACAACACTAGATCCTTTACTTGAAAGGTAAATTCTAAATCTCTGTTTTCCAGAGTCCTGTTTCTACATTTCAGACTTTTTTTTCTTACTAATAAGTGCTTAATAACCGTATCCAATGTTCCTCAGTTTTGAAAGATGCTCACTCTGATTAAGCTGAAAAAGCTAGAAAAACATTATGTTGTGTACCAGGAAAAGATTACGTTGCCAAAGCAGGTGAATGAGGTGGCATTGGTATACCAGCTAAAGGAAACAAGGAAGGAAAAAGTCGTTGTATTTTCAGTTCTGTTTCACGATGTGTCCAACCATAACGTTCAAAGTTCTTCAGGAAAAAAAAGCCAACTACATGATGAAGCTGCTTGCTGTGCACTGAGGCAGAGAAGTGCCGCGGTAATGTAGGAGTGGACCTGTGTCCAAGTAACAATCTTTAACGTACAGAAAGTTTTACTATTTTACAAAAGTGGAAGATGAAAAGAACACTGAAGTTGTTATTTAGGCTAGGAACTAAAACTCAGTTCCTCAATCTCAGATAATAATAACTGGGATGAAAAATAATGCTCCCTCAAGATTCCTGGTTTTGTCTGATGAGTATTCAGCACTTCAAGTGTACAATCATACCAGTCTAATGTCAGGCCTCATTTAACTGAAACCTCAAAGCACATGAAATGTAAGAATAGTGCTGTTGATATGATGGAGAAGGAAGTTTCCTTCTTCCTGGGAGCGCCAGTTATCTGAGACTTTTTTACTATTGTAGCCATTAGACAGCACGGAGACATTGCTTCCAGCACAGCTGTAAATTACAACAATAAAATTCCCTCCTTTACTTACACATTTTAAAATGCATCTTTTAACTCTGTGTACTTATGGAAAGTGTTAAATTTTATCTTCCTTGAAGTGGATGAGAAAAAATCTGGCTTTTTACGTCTGTTTTGCATCTTGGTGGTAACTCCACAGCCACGCTGTATCATCTTTCAGCCCTGGCCAGGCCCTAGCAGGCATTTTTGCGGTTACCCACTTAGAGTTCATGCAGTGCTGTTCCTATCCTAGAATGTCAAAATATGCTGGCTATATATGGATGGAATGGCTCTTCCTCTCTTCCTTGGAAATAGAGAGTTTATCCTCTTCAAGCTGTAGGAACACCATAACTGGTATTTGCAAAGCATCTAAATGAAAAAAACCCTCTAGGTTGTTTTGTTTTTTTAACATTTCTTCTGGCTACAGAATCAAACATAAATTTGGTGTGTGTATAAAACCACTGGTTATTGACAGCACTGCTCTTTATGGTCTCCTTGGAACACTGAAAGTGGAATCCATATGAATGGGTATTTTAAAAAGAAAAAATTACTTGGGAGCAGTGTTGTTTTGAGCTGCCCCTGCATGGATCCTGTGGTCCAATCCATATTTTTGCTCTTTCTCACTCGTTGTGAAATCTGATTTTGAAAGAGCTATGAGATTGAAATACAACTGGAGCTGAGTGTGTTTATTGTCTCCGGGTGCCAGTGGTGAGTTGGTCTGAAGGCAGGCCGTAGGTGACAATGGAATTATGAACATGTGTTCATAAAGTGTTTTAAAGATACGGGCTTGTGTTAAGATTTGTTCAAAAACCTGATGCAACATATAGTCATCTTTAAGTCAGTTTAAGGCAAACTGTTTTATATCAGAGTTGCAGGAGTTTAAAGCACGTACATGCCATGACTCACAATAATTTAGCTGATGGGTTCTAATTCATTAAATTACCTCAGTTTCATTGTGGTTGTCTTGTGCCAGCGCTGAGGTTTTTATCAGGCACTTTGAACATTTACCCATGGAGTGGGATCTATGCTAATAAATTCTTGAAGAATCAGAATTATTTTAAGTACCTGTTTCTTTTGCTAGAAATGCTTTGGATTTTCACAGCAACTGTTGGTCACAGCTCACCATTACATGTACATTGATAACACATGGATGTCAGATGGAGTTTGTTTATTTGTGTATAATTCAGTGGATTATATTGCCAACTATTAGGTTATTTATTCTTCCTTAAAGATGGAAATCTCTTTAAATACAGTGACAGCCTGTAAACTGCCCCTTCACTGCAATCTTTTACTTAATGTTTTCTGTTTCAGTGACAGAAGACTTTTACTAGCATGCCCAAGAAGTTCCCCAAAAGCACTGCTGTTACTCGTATCTCTTAAATTGTGAAATAATGAAGTTTTGATCCTGCACAATTAGAAGTGTATGCTCTGCAATTTAGAAGGACAAAATAAACTGGAAATATATGTGTCAGTTCAGAGTAAATTTCACAGTTGCATACAGAACTCGGATGTTCTGCAACCTTCTGTCATATATATAATTAGATATGTAAATGTAAAGACTGCTTAAGGTAGCAGTTTCTCAAAGAAGATGAGAATTATGATGTGATCCTTCTGGTTTTATGTTTTCCCTAGCCCTGAAAAGGATAATAAGTAACAGAAAATAAAATTGTTTCTTGTTGCAGCCTTTATCCTCATCTCTACTCAAGAGCATACATTAACTTTAGAAATCCTGAAGACATCCTTCTTTTTAGAGATCGCTTTGATGGCTATGTCTTCATTGATAATAAAGGTTGGACTATTTGTAAGATATTAAATGTGTATTTATACATATACCATTTTAGACCATCAACTTGCTACCTTTTTGCTAGTTATGCCATTATTTCCTCACTATGCAATTAATTACATAAAAATATACTAACATTTAGCACTTAAAAGATAATAAAGTGCAAAAAATATTCATCCATGCAGTCTTGCTTGTCTGTGCCGTGTGCATGCTTTATGTGCATTCGTGTACTTTAGGCAATGCACTATCAAGATCATACTAAGAAAATTGCCTTGTGCAAACTTCACAATTCATTACAACAGTAACTGAACACATTGTGAGCATGAATTTTTACATCTTCAGGGTGTTTCTGAGGTAAAGTTATGCCACTTACTCCTGTTTGGAAAAAGCAAGAGGAAACCTTCAACATTTTGGTTGCTCACTTTTAGAGACTGAATTTTTAGGGCCTTTGTAGGCATCTTGAATTGAGTTCCAAGAACAAGAATGGCGAAATTGATTGCCAGTTTTAAAATGTTCAGTCTGCAAAAGTTTGCCCAACAGTAAAGAAAAAGTCTGTGATGTAGGTGTGGATAAATCCAGGTCTCTTGCAGGAGTATGAAACTGCCATCAATAAGAAGTGGTTTAGCAGAACTTTAGCAGTTCCTTGCCTCATTCAGGCATACCTTCTGTAAAAAATTGCATAGGTTATATAAAATAGACATAGATTTTTGGGTCTCTTGTATAGACGTTTTCTATTCTGTACACTCAGTGTTGCAGAGGTCCTGTGAAAAGTAGTCCTGCCCACTCTTACTACAAACTGATTTCTGAAGAAACTATCAGTCAAACTAATGAATTCCTCTTCAGCATTTCCTTCCTGAGATGTTTTATTTGCTTCCAATATCCCTCAGATTTGGATGGTTTTTGTAGAGATGAAGAACAACACATTCCTAGCAGTCTACATTTCAGATTTCAGATTCTGGGTGTTTTTAAGATGAAAAACTAGAAAGAAGTTATTTTCATGATTCTGCTAAGACTTTGCTTTGCCTAAATTTGCCACATTCTTCAATATTATGCTGGACTAAAGCTGGAATACTCTGCAAAACAGAGCTTGGACACAGTTGGCCAGTTTGGCATGATTGCTTGTGCAAATAAAGGAGCACAAGGGTTGATCAGTAGTGCCCTCTGGTGAGGTGTGTGGCGGCACTGCATTATGAGGATAAAACTGAAACAAGGATTAGCAGGTTCAGTAAGGTTAACAAATGTTCTAGCAGATTGAAGACAAGTTTTCAGTGGACTTGAGCAAAATGTAATCTTGAACATGCTGCAAGTGGAAACCAAGTGAAATTCAAAACCCATACACAGTTCTGATTCCAGTCCAAAGAAGAAGCCGGTGTTTAAGGCTCAATTCAAAGCAAAGAATCCCTGCCAGTAAATATAGGAGTTGCATAGTCCATCATAAACAGAGAAGTTTCACACAATTCTACATGCTGCATTTTACAGATGTGGTTCTGAAAGCAGATGCTTTGTTTTTTATTGCATATTACCCAGCATTTATTTATTTTTTAAGCTTTTAGGCACCAAAGCTTTAGAAAAGCAACTTGGCAGTTTCAGATTGATTTCCCAATAGTACTTAATCACTTGTCAGACTGAGATTTTGTTATAGCTCTTTCTAATCAATGTCTGTGAATAATTAAAAGGGAACTATAAATGATAATGCAAGAATTTTATTGTGCAATAGTAGTCATCCTCATTTTCACTGTCTTGTCAGCATGTCCAAATAAAATATAGTTTTTTTAAAATTAAAAATACCTCTACATGTAACTTTTCATTAGAAGTTTAGGAGTGAATTGTGGAAACATTTACTTTTATTTTCACATAGGACTGCCCAACGTGTGTTCAAGGGTTTTGAAAATCTTACTTGAAGGTAGAGAATGTTTCTCCCCCTCAAAAAATTAAGGATTGATTTCTTTTAAGGTTTGGAATATCCTGCAGTTGTTGAATTTGCTCCATTCCAGAAGATTTCAAAAAAGAAGCTGAAGAAGAAAGATGCCAAAGCTGGGAGCATTGAAGAAGGTAAACGTCTTTTCGTGACATCACAGTAGAAAATTTCTGTTATGCATTGCAAAATCTTAACATAATTCAAAAATTTTTCTTCACAGATCCAGAATATAGGAAATTTTTAGAGAGTTATTGTGCTGATGAAGAGAAGATCTCTGCAAATCCTGAGATTCTTTTGGGAGAGATTGAGGCCAAAACAAGGGAACTCATTGGTCTGTTTTCTTAATTTTTCTTATTATTGAGAATATTCAATATCTTAATTTTATATCTTTATGATATTACCTGGGAGAGCTGACCTGTTCAGTCTAACAGATTTATATTACCACAATTAAATATTTGTTTTCCATCCAAGTAGTAGCATAAACCTCTTAAGTCTCTATGCATGGAATCACTTGGCTTCACTTGAACTTTTGCATGCACACACACTGGCTTCAGAAATAGGTCCTTAATAATTCTGAATACTTACAGATGTATTAGTAGATGGAAGATTTCTTTTCAAAATACAAAATAGCTGATACTTAACAAATGATCCCTGATATCAGCTGCTTTTATTAAGAAACATGAAGTGATCTCTCTCTGTTCTCACGGTCAACATTCTGGAAAAGCTCTGAAAGTAAGGCAACACCTTGTTTTCTGTATGCATGCAGCATGACTTCCACAGTCCTGGGGGGAATTTTAAGTAAGGTCAGCACTGAAATCTTCAGTCCTGGTATGTGCAATTTTCAGGATGACATGGAATTTTGATGTATCTTCAAGTGATAACATGCAGAACACTTAGTCTTTCCCTAGGTGTGACAATTGAGTAGGAAAAAAAATTTACCTTTGCTGTTATTTCTTCACAGTAAAAAAGTGGCCACCTCTTTTGAGTAGAATCATAGAATCATTTAGGTTGGAAACTTGCTGTTTAAGAACATCAAATACAACCATTAACCCAATAGTGCCAAGTCCAGCACTAAACCATGTCCCCAGATGCCACAAATGCACATCTTTTAAGTAACTCCAGGGACAGTGACTCCACCATTTCCCTGGGCAGCCTGCTCCAGTCCTTGACAGTCTTTTGTGAAGAAATTTTTGCTAGTTTCCAATATAAACCTGCTCAGTTGCATCTTGAGGCCATTTCCCGTTTCCTGTCACTTGTTACTCCTCTTTGGGAGTTGACTGGAGAGATTTTGAACTGTAAAAATTTAGAGGAAATGGATGTGGACATTTAGGTAACTCCGTTATAAATAAAACTTGTTTGTTGCTCTTTTAGATAGGGAAGTCACCCAGTAATTTTTATTCACTCCAGTTCTGCCGTGGTATTTGACAGCAGAGTAAAGGCAGTAATAAAATTTTAATAAGTTCACAATTTACAAAAAGTTTACCGTTTCAGGAAGATTTATTAATTTAAAAATATTCTATCAGTGAAGGTGAGTAATCTTGAGAGTTGCAGATTTCTGAGTAACAATATTGGTGAAGGCAGCTTTACATTAAGGCTTTTAGTGTTTTGTTTCTGTTAAATCAGACGAAATCAAACTAGTTGCTTTATTTTTCCCGCCATTCACAGCTGTGGCCATTGCTATCAATACAAAACCAAAGATTTCTTCAGCAGGGAGCATGTTTATAGCAAAATTACGTAAGGGTTTAGCTGTGTGTCCAGTTTCAAAGGTGTTACTCCTACTGATGTCAATGAAGGATGTGCCCAGGGCTTTGCTGGCAGAATTGAGCCTCACATACTCAGCATTTCTCCATGTAAATTTACTGCAAACCAACATGTTTTATGCATCATGCCAGATGCACTGGCTGATCAGTTTCTGTGTGACAGATATAAAAGAGATGTTCTCTGTAGGAAGATGAAGATAAGCTCTTTTTTCTGGTTTCTTTTTAGAGATCAAGATAAAATGTAAAGTTTTGCTGACACAGCTCTTCATTTAGTAATTTATTTTCTTTTAAAGTCTCTTGAACATTTTAAGAAAATGCTCTTAGGTTTGTATTTGCAGTAAGGCCTGTAAATAAGACGGGTAAGATTCAAGTTTGATAAACATTGTATTTTCCCCTCCTCTTTTGATAGTACTTATCACACTGCCTCTATCCCTTGAACTTCAAGTTACAATTTCTCATTAAACTTCTTACACTACAAGCTTAGTCATGACTAGGGTCAAGTTCTGGACTTTCAGTGCAGCTTATCCTTTCCCCAGACCTTGCAGTTACAATCTGTGATCTCTTTCAGCATGTAAAGATGCCCAGAGGCAGCCTCTGCTCAGACAGGGTAACTTAGGGAGGAGGAGAGAGAAGCAAAACTCAGATCTGAGGAAATGGAAGGGAGGGCTCTGGGGACCTAAAACTTGTCAAAAATTATGGGCAAGTGGGGAGGATGGGGAAGCATGGAAAATCTAGGGATAGAAGGAGGAAAATAGCAAATCAACAATCTTTATTGGTTGTTGATTCCTACCACTGATATTTGCTAAAGATAAACAGTGAATCCTATCAGCCTTCCCATTCATAACTGTGTAACAAAGCTTTGTTATTAATGAACGGGTTGCCTCCAGCGTAATCCGACTTTCAATGCAAAAAGATTTAAATGTTTTTGGGATACAAATTGTGTCTAGCTTTTGGCTATGTCATTTCAAATTTGTTGAAAACTTTTTAAATTACTTCCTTTTTTTCCTTTTTTTTTCTTTCAAATTTTGTCATGCATTTCAATAGGGAATGTTGTTCTGTGGTTTGAGGGAGAATCCTATAAGTAACTGTAGAGCAATTTCAAGTAGTAAACATCTTCTATTCTGGGGCATCTAAAACTGACAAAATTTGTTGTAACTACTCACAGCTGTATGTACAAGCTGAATTCAAGTCTGAATTCAGTACTGACTGTCATGAATAAAGAATTTGATGAAGAACATGATAAAGAATTTGGTGATGTTCTCCAAGTTTTTGTAGAATTTGGAGATGGTTCAGGCAGGTGACTTGATTTCAGAATGTGGAGACAGCTCTGTAATAAAAGAATGGCTGCATGATCCAGTAGATGAGACCTTTTATTAGCAATTTGGGAAGCCAGAGTTTTATTGAGTCTGCTGATACTTTGCTATGTAATCTGGGACAAACTGCTTATCTCTTATTCCTCCTGTTTTCCCATGGAAAGGTGAATACTACATGTCGGGTAAATGGAAATGTTATATGAGACTGAAAACGTTTCCTTCATGATGTACTTTGAAAACTGGGATCGAAAAGTGCTATGTGAGATTACATTAATGTGGGCTGTATATGAACAACAATATAGCTAGGTTTTGATGTACTAAAGTAAAAAATAGGAATAGATTCTGAACACATTTCTTTCTTTTTTGGTGAAATAACCATTCAGTGAGCAAGAGAGGAAAACCATTCTCTTGAACTGAAAGGATTTAATTAAACATCAAATAATCATGCAACATATTTCTGTTGCTTTTAATGATAACAGCAAAAAAGCAACAAAGTGTTTCTAAAGCAGAATGATGGGAATACCTTCAAAAATACATGAAACAAATAGTTTTATCAATGATTTAGCTCCCTTTTAGATAAAGCTAGAAAAAGGGGGTTAATACTAAAGTAAAGAAATGAGTTCGTTTTAGGAGTTGAACACTATATCACAAATTTTTTGTGTTTTAGCTAGAAGAACAACACCCCTTTTGGAATATATTAAAAATAGAAAATTAGAAAAGCAGGTACGTTCAGACTTTTGCCTGAAGTTCCACATTTATGTTTCACGTGGTTTTCTGTTGGACAATTTACAATTAATCATTATTGAACTCTTCAGAGAATACGAGAAGAGAAAAGAGAAGAACGAAGGCGGAGAGAATTGGAGAAGAAACGTTTGCGGGAGGAAGAGAAAAGGAAACGCAGAGAAGAAGAAAGACGTAAAAGAAAAGAAGTGGACAAGCAAAAGAAAATTTCTGAAAAAGAAATAAGAATCAAGGTAACTGAAATCAGTGAAAAAATATTATTCTTCTTTTGAAGTTACCAACAAGTTCTTTGGTATCTCAGTGTTTATTTAGTGTACAACAGCACAATGTGGAGGCACCAAACCAATTTTGACTGGAAGGGAAAGTAATGTAGGGCTTTGACTAAGTGTTGCTTGAAACTGTGACTTACCTTACCTACCATGATGTGCTGGTGCAATTACAGCCAGAAACTCGGATATCTTTATACAACTCTGCTGCATTCTATGCCAACATCTGTGCCAGCCTGTTGAAAGATTATTGTGGATTTGATCCCCATATGGGCCGTTTTCTTAATAGCTGGACTGGATGATCCTTGTGGGTCTCTTCTAACTCAGAATATTCTGTGATTCTATGTTTCTGTGAAACATGGCTTTAACACTTTCTGTCATGCAAATCATCATTTGGCCATGTGTGCAGAGACACGTTTATGTTTATGCTCAGAACTGATGTATTTTAACTGTATACTTTAGCCAAGTTACAGCAAAATATTGCTAATATCAGGTTGCACTGCCTTTCAACAATCTGAATGGATTTTGATGACATCACTTAGGAGGGTGCTATGTAGTCAGACCATATAAACCATCTTATTTATATAAGATGACATAGCTAAAACTATTCATCTGAGCTAAATTTTGTGTTATTGGACAGGCATTATAGGCTGTTTTGAAGAGGAAATCTGGTATAAGAATCTGTAGCCTGAAGCAAGAACACACAGACACTTAACTCAGATCTAGTGGTGGTGAGAAGCCATAGAACTGTGGACATCTTTGCTCATTTATTCTTGGAAAACAGTTTTCTTCACCTAAAAGTATAAAAATAGTAAATTCTGAAGCTGAATTACGTGTTTCCATATCTGGGCATAAAAAAATTCTCTGGAATTTCAGAAGAAAAGGGACTTAATCATTAAAATATATTACCCAAAATTGCTTGTCCAAAAAGCCCCAGTATTTATGACATATCTGTGGTGATATGACCTTGAAAGGTATTTCTGTCTCTGAAAGAAAAGGAAAATATTACCTGAGAGAAACATTATAGAAATTTTCAATAGTGGAGAAGAATAACCTGTGCTCATTTCAGAAATGAAATGGTGTAATGAAAAGACTGAGATGTTCTGCCTGGAGTTGTTAGGTTAGGGTAATAATCTGAGACAGTTGGTCCTTCTGTAAAGATTATTCCTGTAATACTATACACTGCTCAAACCCTGTGTGGGTTGCTATGAAAGGAACAGACTTCTTGAAAATCCTAATCTTCAAGATGAAAATGTAATTACTTTTTTTCTGCTAATATCATAAGTTTTTCCTCAGTCTGTATTTGTGTCAGGATGTACTAAGCACCTACTTACTACATACCTGTCTATCCCAAATAATTCATGTGACACACGTTTTGTATGTACTATTTCAAGGAGTGAAGTATTAATCCTGCTCTTGTTGTAGTATTGTAGAGGTTCTGCTTCTTATTTTATGGGCAATGACACTGAGCTCTGTTACATGATTTCTAAGAAACCGTAGACCATAATAATGTCTTTATATTTATAACTTAGGAGAGAAGAGTAGGTAAGGCTTTGAGAAGAATAGGTAAGTGCTTTCTCCAGTATTGTCAGCATATTTTAAAGTGTGCACTTGAACACCTGTTAATGACTGTCACTCCTTATCAAAAGTAAACCATCCTTTTAAAATAACTTTAAATTTCGTACTTTGTAAAATACATTCCTAGCATGTAAATAAGGTAATCTTAGCAGGTTACTGATATATTCAATACTTGTTAAAGTGTCTGTACAACAGAGGAGAATAATTTTGCATTATAATATAAACAAATATCTCATAGCTTCTCAAGAAGCCTGAAAAAGGAGATGAACTGGCCAGTGAAAAGCACAAAGAAAAAGGTGAAGAAGCTGACACTGAGGAAAACAAATGGGATAAATCTCCTGGATCTGGAAGTATAAAATCCAAATCTTTGGAGAGTTCACTAAAAGAACTTAAGGAAAAGTAAGTAATATTTATCTTTTAGTCTTTAATTTAGATCCTAAATGCTTTCATCCCAAGGCTTAAATATAAATGGTGCATTGACAAGACGTTCTGTCACCAAAGAACCAATTTCATTCTGTGTGTGAACAAATCTCTTTCTGTTGTTTTGGTAAAAGATGTTTTGTAACAATTTACTGACCTGGTGGCAGTATTAGTGGGTGCAATTTGTTATTGCTGAAATGCTATGAAATCCCAGGATGGAAGGATTTCTGCATGAAGTCAAGTCATTCAAGTCATTTTGTTGTTATTTCACCTGTTCCCCATCAAGAGCTCAGGTAAGGCTCTCCTTCCATTACTGATGTCAAAGACTAAATTGGCTATGATGCCATACTTTTCCTTCGCACTTGGGTTGGCTGCAATAAACATGGAAATGTGTTTGATGAATGGAACAATGGCAAAATAGGGAAGGTGTGAATGAAAGCCTTGTGATAGGTACATGCAGAAGGCTGTCTCTATCTCCTAATGCCTTTTGTGTTACATTTGCTATGGTAGGCAGAAGAGTTATATTCCAGTTATATTCCTGCTGCAGCCTGGAGGTGACTCATCTTAAAAGTGTTTTCAGCAGTTGGTTCTCTTTCTTGTCTTTTGGCATGTGTGTCCCATCACAAGCAGGATTTACCCATGAGATATGTAAGATAAATAGCTAAGAAAAAGATGTATGTTCTGAATGTTCCTGAAAATTTCCATGTCCTATTCTCTAGCAGAAATTGAAAATATTCAACAACTTCTTTGTTGATGCTCTTCAAGAAAGGAAACAGAACAGGCTCAACAGAAACACTTGCAGGGACAAATCAGTTGTTTGCTACTCATAGAATCTTTTAGGTTGGAACGGACCTTTAAGGTCACTGAGTCCAACTGTTAACCCAGCACTGCCAAACTGCCACTGTAAACCATGTCTTTAAGTGCCAAGTCTACCTGTCTTTTAAATACCTCCAGGGATGGGGACCCCACCACTTCCCTGGATTTTTATGCATTAAACCTTTGGCGGTGCCATGTAACATTGTTTGCTATTGATCCTGTAAGTTTAGTAAGGCATTAATGTAGATTTTGCTTGTATAAAACACAATCTGTTTCGCTGCACAGGTACAGTAAGCATTACCTTGTGTTTCCAAGTGCTGATTTCATCTTAATGAATAGTGGGTAGGTAACAAGCTATGAGCTGATTGAGATTTGAAGTTGAAACTACTTTGTCACTGACTCAGAAATCAGTAATAAACTGTAACTGCCAACTCTGCCTGCAGGAGACTGAATTGCCTGTTTGAAACCGTGTCCAAGGTTGGTAGCAATAGCTTCCTACCACAAATCAAAATCTTAGTAGGTGCATAAGTGTACGTGGTCAAATACGTCTTTGAAACTACACCAAAGAGAAGTGTGCTCCATTCCCTTTACTTCTGTTCATTTCTGCTTTTCTCTGACTGTGTAGTTTTGTCTTCTACCTATACTCTGTAGTTTTTTACCCTGCCACTTCCACTCTTGCCTGTCTCTTCACTGTGACTGAATTTTAGGAAGCTACTTTAACCACTCTTTGAACAGGAGTTTGTATCCCTGTCACCTGCCTGGCACAGCCATTCCTTCCTTCCCCACGGTAATGGGCAAGGAAGGAGATAAGTACCAGCAATACTACAGCAACAATTTGGGGGGGTCTTTTTGAATTTTTGGAAGGTCATGCCCTGAGCCTTACTAGGACTTGGAGTTAGTGTCTGGAATAACATATTAAACAGGAAACAAAGCAACTTACAGCCACATATCCCTTGGGAGCTAACACAGTATTTTATATAAATGTATCCATGCTACAGGTACAGGATCTGTGTAACTGTGATTGGTTCAGGTGTCTGTAACAGCTGGAACGTTGCTTCCACTTGGCAAATGTGTTATGCTGACACAATCTCAGTTTCGCAAAATGCTAGATAATTTACCTCTCATTCAGGTTCTGCTCTGACTTCCAGCTCTTCCTGAGATGGGGACCCTCTTTTGGCAGGCTCACTAATCCCCAAGTTCATGGCAGATGCTAACAATTTTCACAGTTCTGTTATATTAAAAAAAAAGTTCTATATATAGATACACTTTTATTTGTATTAAATAATTCTAAATGAGAAGCATGTCACTATTTGATCACTACACCATTTAAAAATGTTCATCCTCTCTGATTCTATCTTCAGTTTCCCAAAGTGTGAGCAGACTATCAAAAGTAACTTGCTGTTTCAATCTTATGTACATATTTCTTTATACATATGTAATATAAAGAAACTGCCTGTATTTGTTCCTTTTGAAGTTCAATCTATTTTGTAATCTTTCTTCGTTATTTTCAGTTTGGCCATATGGGAGAAACACCCACTTGCTGAACTGGAACAAGGAACTGAATAAGAGAGCTGAGAATTTTATCAGACAGGCAGCAAAATGTTGCCAGTAGTCTTTATAATATAAACCATTTACAGCATTGCAGAAATTAGTATCATGTTGTGGTAAGGTAGTGGTCTTTGCCTAAATAAAATATGCAAAGACAGGCTAGATTACTTGGAGACACAATAAACAAAAGCCTGGAACATAAGTATTTATTTTCACAAATGTCTTCTGCAAGTTATGATGTCAGTAAATAATTTTTGTTATACAGAGACATAAAATTTACAAATTGATACATAATACCTGCACAATTCCTTCAGATTCTGAATGTTCCTGTTCAAGGGAATACTTACATGCATGACTCACCTCAACACCAGGCCACAAGAGCTAATAGTGCAGCATGTGTTTATGTGAAGGGTATTGGGGAACTATTGATAGTTTCAAAGAGGGGTAGAAGGTGAAGAATGGGCCTTTCACAATGGCTGCACAAAAACTTGGCAAAGCTTTGTCTGCTATGCTGAACTGAATGCACAGTCAAAGGGCTGGCCATACATGGGTGAGACATTCAGCATATAACGCCTTTGTAATGAGAAGGAAACAGCTTTGCCATATAACTTATCTACACACTGCTGAAATCAAAGGAAGGCTTTGACTTGTATCCTTCTGTAGCTCCTTTTTGCTGTTAATTGGTTGGATTTTGTTTCTTTTTATACATACTCATAGGTCACAAAATGATAGTGACAAAGAGCAAAGAGATTTGGAGAGAAGATTTCGAGAAAAAGAACCTGAAAGACAAAGGTATCGATTGGATGATGGCAGAAAGCGTAGAACTCACTATGAGTTTGAAAAGTTTATGAGAAGGAATGAAGAAGAGCTGAAATGGGGGAAAGGATACAACCAAGACAGAGGAAAGAAAGGGAACTACAACTACAGCTTCACTGTGGAGGCAGTAGACAAACTGGGTAAAGAGGACAAGTGTGATGACATGGCATCCAAAAAGGAGCGCATAAGAAATAAGGTTCTTTTATTCATTTAGGATAATCTTTCATTAGTTAAATATGGTTCAAGATCACAGGTTTTAACTTCTGCAAACTCAGCATAAAGATGCTTTTTCAAAAAAATTCTTTATCTAATTTTTAGTAAAACCCAGACTTCTTTCTGGGTTGTTGTCAAAGGACAACAGCAGTTAAAATAAGGTTACAGGTCTGTGCTCATTCATATTCACAATATGTAGAAGACTTTCTGTCTTCATTTCAACCCTACCATTTTAAGAACACTATTCTTGGAAGCCTTGCATTTTATAGGTGTATTAAAAATTGTTACACTTCTGATCTCTCATGAAATTTAAAAACTGTGGCATGTTAGTCTTTTAAAAATGTACTTCCATTACTCTCATAAAGTAATTATATTACGGATTTGCCAGGCGTTGCTTAGTAGAGCAACAATAAGGACTTAAATAAATAGCTAATTCAGAGTCTCTGAATGTATGGATTTTTCAGTTTGCATACCTGCCAGCATGAAAAGACTGTCATTTCATCAGGATAAATTTATCCTCATAGCTGTTGTCAGGGAAAGAGCAGATGCAAAACTGGTGTGAGCAGGGCCTCTGTATCAGGGTGTGTAGCAGAGCTGTCCCTTATTGTATCCCAGAGATACGGGCATAGGCTGATTTCACGGATGTGCCAGACTCTTTTCAGGATGTGGCTCTCCTTGTCAGCCCCATTCTGTCTCTCTCGTGATCCTAGATTTTCCACAGAAGATGACCAAAACACTGTTAGCGTAGAAATTTATTCTGAATGTGAAACTCTTCTTTCAAAGCAAGTGACTGATCTGTACTGTGAGCTAAGGCTGACAAGAGTAAACTGGTCACATGCAGAGCGAGTCTGCATGGAGTGTGCAGGGAACAAGTGCAGGTGGACTCACTGTGCATGTCGAGGAAGTCATCTTGTGCAAACACAGAAAACCTGATGTGCCCCGCTTTCTTTTTATGCAGAGGTCAGCTGGGCAGGATGGGTAAGATTTATCTGCATTTACACGTTAGCCACTTTCCTCACCAATGGCTCAAGCTGTAGAACAGTCACAAAAATGGCTGGTTCAGAAACAGCAAGAGGGGGAAAATAATTTTCCTCACGCTTGCCACGCTCTTCTTGAAATCTGTCAAATTAATCTCCAACCTTGGAACTGGATGGTAGGTCTTGGGGGTCTTTTTACAAGTGTTAAGAAGCTGCCTGCATTTTATTTCTTTCATCACACTTTTGGTAGCTTGCTTGTTGAGTCTCTGGATTAGTCCACACTTAGGACTAAAATGCTAGATTTGTTCCCTAAAAAAATAAGCTCTATCAGTAAGGCATTTTGCAGTGTGGACACTTTTTTCCTTAGAGTATTTATCACATAGGTGAGATTAATATCTCAGTTTTACAGCTCAGTTATAGAATTGACAATGCCAGAACAAATTTTTAGTCAGAGATGGAGCCTCTTTCTGAACTTTGTAAGAATTAATTAGAAAATGGGTAATCTCCAGTGTAAGTAACATGATAGCCTTTATGCAAACAGCAGGCTACAGAGGCTGTGGTAGGAAAGGTCATTTGGACCCTTTATCACAAACTTTCTAATGGGCACAGCTTGTCAGAGGATCTACTTTTCTGCAGTTGTTTGGGATATAGAAAGGTGTGTTACACATTTCATACCACACTGCAAAGCACTAACTAGAATGATCTAGTCATAAGGCTCAGTAAGGAATCTTGACATCTGGTCTAAAGAGAAGGAGAAAAAAGTGGATCAAAAAAAGACAAGTGGATCAAAAATGTGAAGGAAAAAGAAAAGGAGAAATGCGTATTGGGAATAAGAAAAAAGAATGAAAGAAGTCCAGAATTACTTCAAATTATGAAGGCAATTGAAAATTGGTATGGTTTAATGTAGGACAATTTCAGTGCTCTGCCATTGGCTTCAAGTAGGCTGCTAGCTGTTTGTTAAACTTAACACAAGACTTGGATCAAAAAGCTCAGGTATTGGTGAGCTTTTGGTTGCTTCATAACATTATGTGAGAGTAAAATGCCCTTACTAGGAAAAGACTTCTTAAGCAGTGTTTCTAATTGATGTGTTTTACTATTGAAATTTTAAGAATAAAAAGTGCTCTGAAGAGCTACAGAGCATCCCCATTTGCAGGTTTGAGGTGTCTTTTCCGTGTAAACTGGCTCCTTCCATTTTCTCATTATCAGAGCAGCATGTGTATGTTTGGGTCACTCACAGAGCCTGCACATGCTTAAATTGTACTTACTTTATTTATTATCAGTGCATACATTCTCCTGCTCTCATACTCAGTATGGAAGGCAAGATGAAGTGGAGCAATAGCTGTGCAGTTTTATTTTGATTGTATAATTCAAATGTGTGTTGCATGTTTAAATTCTGGTAATGATTGGGTAATGATTGATGATCAGTTGAGGATAATTTTCTAGCTGCTACCTGCTAAACTGTTCTCTGGTCTATCTTGGATTTTTATGCTTATGTGTAATATTTGTCATTCATCTGCAGAGTTGCAAGTGCTCAGGCTATTGTTCTTCTCAACTGATGTTAGTGAAGGTAGCAACATTTTTTTTTTACTTGTAATAACATGTTTTATAATTGTCTGCAGTATTTCTCCTTGTTTATGTCAAATGTATCATAGGATCTTTAATTTTTACAGCGTTCTTCATTTATTCAAAATGTTTGGCTCCCAAGAATAGTGCTACAAACAGCATATATTGAATACTAGATATTGAATACCCAGTCAATTTTCATTACACTCCATTTTTTTCCTGGTTCTTATGAAATGTAAAGTAATTTAACACAAAATCTACTTTCTTCATAAAGATTCAAAGCTTTAAAATCCCACATATGTGTCCCACATGGGTTTCTCAGAGTGTTAACCATGTCTCCTTCCTTCTAGGATCGTCCAGCCATGCAGTTATACCAACCAGGAGCTCGCATCCGAACATATATGGGACCTACAAGTAAAACCTATGACTGCAGTGGGAAATCCTTTGAGGATGCTCTTGATAAAAAGTATGAGGCAGATAATTCAGCTGGAGCTAGTTCTGAAAAGACTGAAGAAGCAGAATAAAAATCTGGGGGGAAAGGCTAGTGAAAAGGAATGGATTTAAGATTCAGCATCATCACAAAAAAATCCATTGGGCTGTTTCAGAACTCCACAGGCAATTGCATCAACAAAATTATAATAGCTCTGCCTCTTAGTTTCTGTAAAATAAAGGGAAGAGGGACTGGAGAGATATAAAATATCTTACAGCAAAGGAATATTGTTGCTTTTTTACAAAAAGCAGCTTGAACAGTCTTTGCCTAATTCAAAAGCAGTTCAAATATTTTATTAGATTTCCCTTGAAATAGAAGACCCTCTAACAATTTTAAAAGAATATTTATATAAGACTTTACAGAAGCTAGGTCATCTTTTTGAATCTAAAGAAATGAAATGTAAATTTGCATCAGTTTGAAATCTGAGGCACTGTACATGTATTTGGTGCATGACATGAAGGCCACAGGACCTCTTCCTGCAAATGGCAGCGGCGGAGGCTGCTGCAGGGAGCTGCAGCTGGACTCGGTGGGACTAGCCCTGGGACGAAGCTCTGGAGCCAGTGGTATTTGCAGGATGAAGCCCACAGTTTGCACAGTTGTGAGGAATGTCCATTGATATCTGTACCTCATTGTTTACGTTGGTTTTCAATTAACCATAGTGTCAGATAAGTGTTAGTAAGGCTACAAGTATGTTGTTGGAGAGTTTGTAATTTTCTGAGCCACTTTTGCCTTTTATGTTTTAATAGATTCCTTGTACTTAAAACAGAAGACAGCTAATGCAAACATCAGCACATTAACAATAAATCTGGTTTTAATGAAGTAGCTGTTTTTTATTGTTCTGACACTGACTTTTGGAAAAAAACCCATGGCTGTACAGTGATGACTTTTTATATGCTAATGTTTCGTATAAGTTGCAGTAACAGCATTCGGAAAATGTAAGATACATAAACATTCTGCAGTTTTATTTGTTAAAAAATTAAACACACATGAATATCAGTTGCGAACTACCATTTTGTAAGATCTAGGCCAAATTCTGCCCTCTAAGCAGGCACATATACATGGGTGTGGGTGTGGGTGTGTGTGTATCTTCTGTTGGTTTCAATGATAGCCATTTATGAAAGGGCAGGATATGTTCATTTATCTTTCATGGCTGAAAATTTCTCAGTTGTCTAAAACTGAGGCCTGCTTTGTCATTGAAGTGAAATAGTAAGATATTAATTTATTTTTACATCCTCTCTGAACATTTTATTAAGTATAACATCTAATTGTCCTAGACTGAAAGATTTATTGTATTTTACCAGATATTAAGCATTGAATAGAATAAAAGAAAAAAAAATTTGACTATGATTTTGGGATGTGATACTGTGCTATTTTTTCCATCTATTATTCCAGAAAAAGTAAGTGAGATGCTATTATGCTGCTTTGCATGCCACAGAGGCAGATAAAAATACAGTTGAGAAGAATTTTAGTATCAGGCTATATAAGTCAGCTGCCAACTAGAATTACTTCAAGATTAAGTAAAACTGTTGCTAGACAATCATCTGGGTTTAGCTCCATCTAAAGTTTATCTTGTTTGCCCAGTTTATCCTGACTGCATAGAAAGGATTGTCTTGGTGTCCTGGCTGAGCACTGGGAGGGCAGGCTTTCCCCTCAGTGAAAAATCCCAGGTTGATCCAAGGAAACTTGGTGTGGAAATTCTTCTGCAGAAGAAGAATTTCTTCTGGGCAGAGCTGGGATCTTCACTAGGTGAGGGTCTGCTTGAAAGCATTTCCCACCTTTTTTGGATGCCCTGTGGAGACTGGAGCCGGGGGGGTGTTTCACCTGTGAGGAGGATCAGCAGGACACAGAGGAGCTGTGATTTTGCACAGGCTCACAGCTCAAGTTTGGCATCTTTTGGCTTTTGCGCTTCACCTCCACCTGCACCCGAGTTCCTTGGTTATGAGGACCTCTTGATAGCATTATAGGGAACTAACTAAACACAGTAATTTTGCAGTAATTTTCCATTTGGGACCTCATTCAAACCTCATCTCAGTAAAAACTGTCAAGAGTTTAAACATTTGTGTCCACCAGGTCAAGCTGGAGATTCAGGTCAAGACAGAAATTCCTGCAGCCTTTTGACAAATTTTTGTGTTCTTGTGAGTGCAGCCTCCCAGCCAGAGGAGCAGAGAGCCTGTCCTATGACTTAGGTAAGGGCATTCGAATTTGGATGTGGAGAGTGCAGTAGTCAACATCGGCACACAGCTGTAGCCTGAGCTGCATCCCAAGCAGCTTGGCATCTATTCTTCCCACATCTGAGAGGGGTAGTAGGAAGTATCAGCCGCCATCAGCAGGATCTGAGCATTACTATGGCCGACTACACCTGCTACAAGTAGCTCAGGAGAGACAGGAACAGCAAGGTAGCTCCAGGAACACCGGGAGCCCAGGGTGCATGAGAGTGCTGGCTGCAAGCTCTCTGCTGCAGTGTGACCCCTCCTGCCAACACCATCGCTGAGCTTCCCCTCCCTGCGCTCATGGTCATCTTGGGCAGTGCCAGCAGGACGGCCTGGGCCTGTGGAAACAGGGATCAGGTTTGGGATGAGAGCTTATGCAGCCATATTTGCAGGGAGGACTGCCTGCTGGAATTGAGCATGTATCTCGTGAGAATGCTGCAAAGTACAATGGCTAAAGCAGCAGAATACATATCCAAGTCCGTGCTCCAATGTCTCCTGCACAGGAATGCAGCAGGGCCTGAGCTTACTTCCCTCGACAGGGTAGCCAGGCAGGAGGAGCTGCCACCTGCTCTGTGCTCACTTGTTCTTCTATGCTTCTCCCGATGACATCAAATAAATGCAGGCTTGCTGCCTGCCTTTGTGCAAACTCATCGTGGCGTGAGAGCTTCATTGCCACAATAGAAACTTTGTTTTGCAAATTCAGCTTAGCTGAAAGTAGAGACAGCATCCCCACGGAATAGGAATTGTGTCTGGTTACATCACAGCTGACTTCAGTGCCATCTGTTTTCTTGCTTTTAAAATATAATGTTCTACATTTAATAAAGAACTTTCACCCACTTGATAGCTTCAGCAGTTACTGTTGCCCTGTTTCTTACTGAATTCCAAGGTCACTGATGTTTAGAAATATGGAAATCACTCTGTCTGTCAAATGGAGATTGGGCTCCATTCTGTTGTGAGCTATTGTGTTACAGGAAACTGATGTGGAATGTAAATATTTGGTAAAAAACCCTGCATTTGTGATTGTTGCAGCTTTAAAGAGAAGCTTATTCAACTCCAAAACATTGTACTGACAACTTCACCTTCAGTTTTTAAATATATTCTGTTGTTTCTTTTAATTTAAAACCAAATGCCTGAAAGTTGTTTTTGGAGAGTCTTTGGAGGTCCATCCATGGTTAAGCCAACACTCCTCTTCATGCTGATGGCAGTTTCTCTGCCAGCATTTATTTGCAGTATTAGTCCTGAACAGACCAAACAAAAGCCTGAAATTCGAACATGACAAAGCCCACTCACTAGGCACAAAATAATATTGAACATCAGAATAAAATATGCCTAAAAAGGAAAATGGAGTAGAACTTCCCTCCCCAAACCTGATGGAATGTTGAGAATCAGTGGAAAATTACTTGTGAGTTGGTGGTGCTGTTTGAGTCTTATATGATGAGAGACTTAAAATTCTCAGGTTACTTATTTATAACTGTTTCTTTAGAAAGAAAAAAAAAAATCTGAAACAAATGGGAAACCAGAATCTTATCTGATAATTTCTAAGTGATTCTAAGGCATTCAGTCCGTCTTCTGTGCCTCCACTTGAGCTTTTCATGGAAGTTCTTGAAGACTGAAAATGTCATCTTCTCACCAACTGCTGGTTTCTCTCTTAGCAGTTAAACCCTCTCCCAAACTTCTTCATTGCTACATAACTAAAAAATAAACATTTTCCAGATATATTTTGTGGTTTACACTGCGTTAGGCCACACCTGATCTCCTGAACATGCCCCATTTGCATATCCCTTCTAGAATTAGGTAAATACTATTAGAGGGTCATTACTGTCACATAAATATTACAGTATTTTGATTCAAATTAACACAAACACACGACATTAGACTGCAGTGTTCTTTGCTCAATTCCACCCTTGATTAGAAGAAAACCGTATTCTCCAACACTCTCCAAAAGCATAATGATTAGCAAAAATGGCATATAGACTCATGGTCCATGCAAGATCCGTAAATGGCTCCCAGCATGTGCAGAAGGCAGGAGACACAAAACCATGCCGAAACGGGAGATTCTTTTTCCTCCTTTCTTTTAAAAAATGGTGATATATTCTAAAGTCAAATATGAATGTTCTGCATAAAACTTGAAGGGGGGAAGCTGGGTCTTTTGGGGTATTGGTGTTTTGGGGTTTTTTCTTCCATCAGGATCTCAGTTGCCAACTGTAGTGGACAGATTGAAAATTAATTCTGGAAGACTCCAGCTGGCCAGATGGGGTTTGGCTTAGATTATCCACAGCATGGAGGACTCGGCCTGTTACTACTGATCTGTGCCCAGATGTGTGTGTGTTGTGCTGCTCCCTATCTCTGGCTATGCAGAAATGTGGATGGATCTGCTGGATGAAACTGAAGGGAAATTCCACCTCACCTTGTTTCCTAACAGTGAACTTGAATATGGGCACTAATATCTGACATTACCTGCTGGAAGTTGTTGCACAGTTTTGACAGCTGTTGAAGGTCATCATTATCCAGAAACAACAGTATGGGTACAATTACGTTCTCAGACACTCAGACAAGAAAATCGGGATATCAAAGGAAAAAATGGAAACATTTCCAGGGCTGAATAAGTCTTGTTTCCTTAACTTTTAACAACATCCTGAAACACAAAGATTAAAGTTGATTGTATATTGGAAACTTTTAAGAACCTTAAGTAAAGATCAAATAACAAGGAAGAAAACACTTGGGAATATGTTACATAAGGTAAAAATGTATGCAGGGTTATTTAGATGTATCTCCAATGAATTGTGAGCTCTCCATAGCTACAGTGTTAGGTAACAGATTCGTTGCTCTATTTGTTACAGTTACTATCACATAATGAGCAGAAAAGGACATTTCAGAAAAGAATGTGGAGGCCTAAGGGAGTGAATTAAATGAAACAAAATAGCTCTCTTGGATGATTAAACTCCATGCCTCCAAGAGCCTGCTGGCACAGAGAGACTTTACGGGTGAATATGGTAATTTTATACATTTTGNCTTTAGAAAAAAAAAAAAAAAAAAAAAAAAAAAAAAAGATAATCTAGAACTGCAAACTATAGTCAAGTCTCTTTCACAGTAATATTAACTGAAAGGGGAGAGACTTATGAAATTTTAGCATGATTTCATAAATCAAATGAAATCCCTAGATATAAAGAAAGAAAAAGTTCTTAGCAAGTTAGAAAAGAAAGTTTAACCATACAGTTAAAAAAAAAAAAAAAAGTCTATTAAAAAAGAAGTTATTCACTGGGGTTGAGATCTGTTCTTGATCTGTTCTTTATGTATTCTCTGTTTTCTAGTGCAATTCTTGCTCTCTAATTGCTAATCCAGCAAAAAATCTGTTTGGGATTTCTTTATCTCCTTTGAGAAAACTTCTTGGCTAGGTTGAAAGGAAATCCTCCAAGTACTCTAAATCACCTACAGATAACAACAGCATGGAAAAAGAAGAGAAGTTTAATTAGTCTGCCTAAGAACAAATGTAATAAATGGGGTACACCTGGTTTATTTGGAATTTATTTAAGTGTTTGATTCCATGCTCAATGGAAATTATTAGATTAACAACAGAAGCTGGAAATTAATTCAAAAACTGTAAGATGCGTGAAAGCACTGGCAAAAAAGAGATGAAAAGCTCAGGATCAAGTAAGAACAACAGATTATTAGCTGGCCTTGGGCTGACTTTACACACTATTTCCATGAATGAACAAAGCAGGAGTCAGCATTCTGAGTAATAAAAACTAGATAAAATGCAAATGGATGGGATGGGTAGCAAGAACGCTCCTAACTGAAGATTTGGATGGAAACAGCCAATTGGTTTTTAAGTAAGTCACGGGAAAACCACAATCCACAATGATGAGTATGTAACCTGTAGTCAAAGAGACGCGAGCCTGGGGCATGACTACACAGAAGACTAGGAGGGTATCTAGCCTGCAGTGCTAGATTTCTCCATGACACCTAGATGTGGAATAAAGAAAGAAATTCCTCATCAGTCAGTAATTGTAGTTGATCACTACACTTTTGCTACATTCTACATTTTCAGAGCATGTGTAGGACTGATTTTCTTGAAAACTTAGATACAACCAGTGAAAAATACTGCTTCTATGCAAGCAGCCGGTGGACGCAACAGATCACTGCTAAATGCTACCTGACACAGAGACCGCCCTCTTGGTAAGGAAATGCTGCCGAATGTCCAGCCCTAGCCTCCCCTGAAGGAGAGAGGCTCAGTGTCCTCTCAGTGGGTACCAGGAAGAAATGCTTAGCATCTCTCTCTCCACTTTCCCTCCCCGAGAAGCTGTAGACAGCTCTGAGAGACTGAACTACTAATGGATAATGACTCAAAACATTCCTCCTTTGTGGAGACCCCAGGGTGCCTGGTTGAGATGGAGGATGGAGGATTGAGGTTTTAGTTGTGCAGTGGCTAAGCCTCTGATCTGATAAGGCACAGGGTGAGTGATGGGCTGTGAGTGAGATAGGAGCTGGGTCCTGTGGAGACGGACTGTGTCCCTTGTCATGCTAAGCTGTGCTTCCTCGCACAAAGCACTGGGTTGTGGGGTCCCCCTCCTCCCCCCGGGGAAGCACCGGGACACTCGCGTGTGACCTGAGCATGTTCATCTCTGCTGATGGGACATAGTGGGGCACAGCTGACTCAGCTGTGCTGATGGGATGGGCAGCTGGGTTGTCTTAGAAGGTGTCGAGGACTCACAAAGTGTCCCATGATCTACATTATAACATCAAGCTCCCTACTCCTGAGGAGGTACGTGGTTTTTATTTACCTGAACTAGAGTGAATATAAACCCAAGAGATGATGTGTTTCGCCAATTTCTCCTCATCTCTTCTGCGGGACTTCCCTCGCCACTCGACCACCACCTCGACCAAGACTGTACAGCAACCAAATGTTGTTGTGCCACTTAGGGTGGTGAGACCCTTCTTTCTTTCTTTCTTTCTTTCTTTCTTTCTTTCTTTCTTTCTTTCTTTCTTTCTTTCTTTCTT
>VYXC01003756.1:309838-367890 GCA_013397175.1 Platysteira castanea | reverse complement strand
CTTTCTTTCTTTCTTTCTTTCTTTCTTTCTTTCTTTCTTTCTTTCTTTCTTTCTTTCTTTCTTTCTTTCTTTCTTTCTTTCTTTCTTTCTTTCTTTCTTTCTTTCTTTCTTTCTTTCTTTCTTTCTTTCTTTCTTTCTTTCTTTCTTTCTTTCTTTCTCTTTCTTTCTTTCTCTCCTTCCTTCCTTCCTTCCTTCCTTCCTTCCTTCTTCTCTTGTCCTTTCTCTCTCTCTTTCTTTCTTTCCCATTGTGAGTGTCCTTTGGTGATGCCTTTGCACTTTCATACTGCAAAGTTTTCATGTTGTATCACTATACATAATAATCAAAGCAGTTCCATACCTGTTTTCCTTTGCAACGAAGTCATTCTATAGTAAACCCTACATTGTTTATTTACAAATACTGATTACTGAGTCTTGTTTGACACTAATTTGCCTCAAGGGATCTACTAGCAAGAATCCAGGTTACCCTCACATTCTGTCCTAACAAAATGCCCCTCAGACTCCATAGAGTCTTTCCTTAAATACCTCCAGGGAGTCAGTGTCCCTGGAGTTGTTAAGTAAAAGCTGGACATGACACCTTAAGGAAAAAGTGGACATGACACCTAGTGCTGTGGTCTGATTGACATGGTGGTATTCAGTAGTAGGTCGGCATTGATGACCTCAGAAGTCTTTTCCACCTTAATTGGTCCTATGATTCTGTGAGTCCATCATTCTTTCCACACTGGACAAAAAGCACTGCAAAAGACAAAAAATGGTTCCTGAATTGAGGGGTCCAGAACAGGACACAGTACTTGAGATGTGGTCTGTTTGACACTGATGAGGCCACATCTCAAATCCTATGTCCATTTCTGGGCCCCTCAATTTGGGAAGGACATTAAAGGGCTGGAGCAGGTCCAGAGAAGACCAATAGAGCAGGTGTCCCATAAGGGAGCATCTGAGGGAGCTGGGGTTGTTTAGCCTGGAGAACAAGAGGCTTGGGGGAGACCTTATCACTCTCTACAATCACCTGAAAAGAGGCTGTAGCCTTTTGGTTGTCAGGCTCTTCTCCCAGGCAGCCAGTGACAGGATGAGAGGACATAGTCTTAAACTGCATCAAGGGATTTTTAGGTTGGACATTAGGAAGAATTTATTCACTCAAAGGGTGATTGGTTATTGGAAAGAGCTGCCCAGGGAGGTGGTGGAGTCACCATCCCTGGAGATGTTTAAGGAGAGACTGGACGTGACACCGAGGGCCATGGTCTCGTTGACATGGTGGTGTTTGGTCATAGTCGAGGATCTCCGAGGTCTTTTGCAGCCTAGTTTGTGACTTTGTTGCTCTGTGTNCGCCGCGCGGGGGGCGGCGGCGGCGGCTGCCGGTGCCGGCGCGGGGGGAACAAAACCGGCGGGGCCGCGCACAGGAGGGAAGAGGGAGAGGGGAGGCGGCGAGGGAGAGCGCCCGGAGGGGCGGGATGAATGGGCGGGCGGCGTGGCCCCCGGCCCCGGGGGTGCGGCCCCGGGAGGGCCGGGCAGCGGCGAGCCGGCGGCCCCGGGAGAGCCGAGCCCGCAGACACCCCCTCCCCGCAGGAAAGTTAAAGTGATGCCGGCGGAGCGAGGAGCAGGAGGAGCACGCCGCCGGTCTGCTGTCCTGGGATAGCGAGTTCGGCACGGGACGTGTCCCCGCCGGGACCGGGCCCTTCCTCGGTGACAGAAATAGCTGCCGGGAGCGGCTGCGTCGCACGTGGGAGCAGAGAAGCAGGTGCAGAACACGGCTCACAACAGTTCTGGAGAGCATGTCCTGTGAGAAGCGGCTGAGGGAACTGGGGTTGTTTAGCCTGGAGAACAGGAGGCTCGGGGAGACCTTATCACTCTCCACAACCGCCTGAAAGGAGGTTGTAGCTAAGTGGGGGTCAAACTCTTCTCCCAGGTAACAAGTGACAGGACGAGAGGACATAATCTTAAATTGCACCAAGGGACGTTTAGATTGGACATCAGGAAGAATTTCTTCACCTTTTCACTGTAAAGGTGATTAGACATTGGAATGGGCTGCCCAGGATGGTGTTTAAGGAAAGACTGGACGTGGCACTGAGTGCCATGGTCTCCTTGACAAGGTGGTGTTCAGTCATAGGCTGGAGTCGATGATCTCAGAGGTCTTTTCCAACCTCAGTGATTCGATGAATTTTTTGCGAGTGAGGAATATGGAAACTTTGGATTTCATATTTCTTTTCTGTACTCTTCCCTTGAACCCCATATTCTTTCAGAGTAGCGTAAATGGAATTCTTAGGCTGTTAGCACCAAGTTTTGCAACCTTAATTCACAGTTCTTGACTAGATTGTAATGCTCTAGTGAGTCTAGTGGCACTTCATTAGCTCAGGTACAGCACTGCAGCAGTAAGGTTTTTGGGACTGTTTTTTGGAAGCCAGCTAAGTGGAATTGTGAACTTGGAGTTAAAAAGCTGTGTCAAAAGTACATGGAATTAATTTTTTCCATCTCGAATCTGTCAAAGGTACATTGATTTTACTCTGCAATGTAGACTGTTGTTAGATCTTGTATTGAGAACTAATGTTGTGTAGACTTGTCATTCTCTTAACAAAGATTGAAATATTGCAAAATTGCTCCAGTTCTGGATGCTTTGTGTTATCTTAAGTCATCTGCATATGCATCAAGTATTGTTGCTTTGTAGATCTCCTGTGACTTGAACCTTTCCTGGAAACATGGAACTTCATAATACAGCATTTCCTACCCGGATCTGGTGCCTCCCATGTTCTCAGCATACCTTACTGTTTCAGTGGCTGGTTGGGTCGGAGTGTTTGTGCCTTGTGTAGCTGTGTAGTTTTAATGACCTGGTTCAGCAATTGTTGGTGGTGGAACTTAGCCTGAACAGACTGGCTGGTAGCTGGGAGTTCAGATGTGAGGTTGTAGTCAGATACCTGTGGACGCTTCTGGACTAGCAGGAGCACAGTGCTGCCTGTCTTGTTCATGGTGCCTTGGAAGTGATGCCCTTACCTGCCTTGTGCATTGTGAAGTGTGTGCTCTGCCCCACTGTGGGATGTTTGTGTGCAGCTTCCTCTGGGAGCTAAACTTCTCTTTGTCAGTAACAACACAGGGACGTAGCTTCAAGAGAAGCATCATGCTGCCACCAGACTGCCATTTACTTTTTGGCACTGCAAGAACGTATAACTTTTCCTTTTGCTTAAACACAGCAGTAGTCTGGATCTGTTCCTGCTAGCAGAGGCAATGATGCTGCTGCATCTAGCTTACCCAGCTTTCTTGTGCTGGGAAAAAAACTTACCATTGACCCTCTTCACTGGCAGAGGTTATGACTGAACTGTTTGCCTGCAAGAAACTTCCAAAGCTGATGAAAATAAACAGTGATCCTTCCTGTGCTGTGACTGGTGTAGGGAATCCTATGTGTGGTTGTAGGGCATTGCAGAAAATCACAGGGCTTTCTTCTGGAGCATTTTCCCAGCTGCATTGATGTCACTGATGTTTGTTGCGTGTCCTCTATCTACTTGTGTCTCACCAGGCTTGATTGTTTATTGAGAGGAAAAGAGTTACAGATTCTTCTGCCACTGAGAACCAAGACGGTCTGATTTTGAGCAATGATATGGCAGACTACTTGTTGCTATGCTCTGAAATTCTTCATGTAATGTTAAAATTACATGAATTTTCTGTGCTCACAGACAGATTTTTAGCTTTGAGTCCTTCGTTGCTTCCTTCGGACGGTCACAGCTTATCTTCTGTAGAGGAAAAATGCGAGTACATATTAAATGTTGCAAAGCTAAGTGTAGAATGTGTTTATTAAAAATTACCAGGAATGATTGGAAGACTTGTAGCTATGAAATTGGAATGGAGTTGAGAAGTGGAGGAATCTTGGTCGCTGCCAGAGTCATGTTGTGCCATCCCCTGCATGGATTCCTTCTTATATGTAGGTATCTCCTCTGCATTTTTCCACTCTTCTTCCACTGAGAGGTTTTTGAGATGCTGTAGGAAATACAGCTTAATCTTTAGTGGGATCCTCATGGAAGCTGGGATGTGGAATCCAGGAACCATCTCTGACAAGACTGGCTGTGTTGGCTGGGAAGACATCACAAGGTCTCTCCTTTCTGTGCATTAGCTTAGGATGCTCCTATTGCTCGGTTTAACATGAGCTCAACAGAGATTTCTGATGCTGTTTGACTCTACTCTGTGGCTGCCTTGCGATACACATAACCAACTTTTGGTTGAATTTGCGGTCATCTCACTGCCTCTCACTTCCTGGATACTTCTTTCTGTCAAATCATGACTTGAGCCTCTTGGGTGCTGAGAACCAAGCAAGAAAAGCAGTGATGACTGTTCATTTCTCAGGTAGATATATTCCGTTGTCACCAATCCTTTCCCCATGCTGTTTTTCTGTTCTTCCTGTGGTGGAGGAGATTATGGCCAGAACTGCAATGTAGGGAACAGGAACTGGTGTAAGGATCTTCACTATCTCTGTGGAGAGGGGAGAGAGCTGGTGGTAGGAGCCTCTGTTTGTAGGTTCTAAACATGTGTGAAAGAAGAGGGGTTGGGAGAGGTGGCTGATGCAAGTAGTAGGGACTGGTGGTCCCACTGCTGAGATTTGTGTCTCTTCAGGCAGCTTTTAACCTAAGTGATGGACACTGATCTGTGTCACTTCAAGTCAGCTAAGAGCTGAGTTGGTGCTGATGCTGTTACTGTGCTTGCTATCTGAGGATATAGTGCGCTTTTAGACAGAAGCACTTACCTGTTCAGGTAGATTTCAGTGGGAAACATGTCTTAGGAAGACTCTGAATGAGTCTTGGCTGCCTTAAGTTAAAATTTAGTATTGCAAACTCCAGAATCGTAGTTGAATTACAGTATTTCGTCTTGAGGGCAGGATGTGGACAAGCATAAATACTGGGCTTCAGGCTTCTGCTTCAGTTGTAATGTGTTCTCAGAACAGATAATTAGTTCTGTTTGGCTGCATCTGTATTTGTTTTCTCAATGTTGCAGCCATGGAAAGTGAGAAAAGTAGGAGGGAATGCAGAAAGAGCAATTAAGGAATGTGTTGTGCTTTGTAGTGTTACAGTGGCTGCAGCACAGCCTCAGTTATCGCCACTGCTACACTGTACATCCTGTTGACTGGGAGTTTGAATAGGGGCAATGCTCAAGTGTCCTTTTTACAAAACAGTTATGGCCTGGCAGAGTGCTCAACCAAACAAAGAGGCATGGGGCCTGCACAGCAGTTATTTGTACTTGCAAAGGTGGCAGCTTCTTTGTCCTCCTAGGAGTATTCATGAGGTCTTGAGAGATACTCTAGTGGCCATCTCCTCTCTGCTTTGTTTCATGGAGAATCTGTTGCTCATGACAATTTGATCTTCAGCCTGAAATTCACACTTTTGATCAAAGAGCTTTAGAGGACTAGAATGATATTGGGATTTAGTACTTGGTCCAGTTCTCTGCAGTGCACATGGAGCACCCTGACAGATTGGTCACACTAGTTCTTTTCCTTACCCTTTTCATAGGATTGACTTGGAGCAGCACAGAGCTAGTTCCCTTTAATGTCTATAATAATGCATTTACACAGAGGGAGCGTGGTCTGTCTCTCTTAGTGTTGCCAAAAAGATGCTGCTGAGCACAGATTACATCACAGTTCATGCAGGACCCATCACAGTTCATGCAGGACCAAGGCTGTGGGGACCTGGTTACTGAGCATATGGTTTCTAGGCTGGCTGGCTCTGCTGGTGTGGGACTCCATAAAAAACAGTGACATGTTGTTCCTTGCATTTTCATCCAACTAGGCAAGGCAGGATCCGGTGCAGAACAAGTTCTGATGCAGGAGCTGATGGCAAAGAGCAATGTGAAGCAGAGTCATCTGTGTGATAAACCTGAGTATAGAGGAGGGCAGCAACCAGAGCCATGTAGAGAAGTTGGAGTGTAGTGGCATTGGAGCTCAGTATGGGAAGGAATCTGGAGGGCTTGACAGGAAAACTCTTTTAAACTAGCTATTTAGATTTGTGCTAAGTGAACCAGCAACATCTCAGAGTTTATTCCTTCAGAAGTGTCTCAACAAATTTAACTTGACAACATGACTGTTTAAGTTTGTTGCTGTTTAAGTTTGTTACTGATCTCACAGTAGGTATTCTAAAACTAGATTTACTATTCCATGGACTCAAGGTGCTGCAATAATGAAGAGTTGTCTTGCCTCAATTAAGTAGAGGTTTCAGCAGAAGAGGCAGTTACTTCAGTGACTGCCAGATACAGTGGATTGAGTTGCAAAACTAAAAATGGTGAGTGATGGCAATGTGAGAGAAAGTACCCTCAGCTCTTCAATGTTATTTCTTATGCTAAAGGCTTGAATATCAAGACTTTTGGATGTCTAGAATGTGCCTGTAACTTCTTTGGTTCCAAAATAATCTCATGGTCAAAATAGCTTAGCAGCAACTTGGACAATTTGTGGAAGGGAGCCCTGAATAAAAAGAGGATGGGAGGTGGGGTGAAGTGTAGTTCAGTGAATAGCAAAAAACTGTAGCAAGGGCAACAAGTGACATGTGAAGAGCAGGGAAATTTTGAAGAGGGTAGAAAAGATTGTCTGGTAAATTTTGTTATAAACTGTGATAAATTCAAATTGGAGAAGCCTTTTTTGGTTTTCTAGTGAAAAGAAAATGGGTAATTCAGGATTACAACCAATTTTGGAATTGACAAATTCCCTTTCAAGTCTAAAAATGTGATTACTGCAGTATGTCTTTATTCTCCTAATTATGTTCTGCTGTGATATGATAAAAAAAAAAACAACACCTTTTTATTTAGCTCAAATCAGCAATTCAGAAATTTTTGCTTTCAAATTTAAATCTTCCTTTCCTCCCATTGTCCTGAGTCCTGCAAACAAAACATAAACTGTAATTCATAAAGACCTGAAGGTCTTTTGGAGTATTAAGACATGATGTGCTATGGGTTTTTACAATTGGCAGGGTATTTGCTGTTGCAGAGATACAGACCACTGCGCACTGCTGCCATCTTTGTTTTGTTTTCATCTTTTACATGCATTAAAAATTTGTTATAAGATGTTGGGAAGTGTTGTGTGGTCAACACTGAATGTGGTGTGGTATACAATTTGGGGTGTCTCTTGTATGGCTGTCAGCAGTGGTGGGAAACTGCAGCTTATACCCCAAAGGTCCTTCCACTTCAGTGTTTGTAGAGCAGAGTAATTACTTCTCATCTGTAGCTAGACTGTGGTCGGATGCTGTCCATTTGCCTCATGGTGTAAAGCAGGATCCTTCTTAAAGCTCCATCTGTGGTCCCACCATGCTTCCCAATTGGAAATCTGCCTGTTCCTGTGACTTAATGTGAAGTGTGTACGCACAGTGCACGCAAAGGAGTTGTTCCATAAGCAGCTGAGCTTGTGAAACTCTCTTTCTTAAGGATTTGTGCCCTCTTGCTCCTCAGCCAATTCTTCTTTGCTGTTTTTTTGCTGTATCCATCTCATCCGTTAGCAGCACTGCTAATTTGCTTTCATTCTGTCTCTGCCCTAAACCCAAAGCAGCTCACTGCTGTAGTATTTTTAATTCCTTCCCCTTTTCCTTAATTACAAGCTGAATCAGACACTGCTTGCTCTGAATGTTTCAAGACTATTTGTGTAGAGGCTAAACAGAAGCAGGCACTGCTAAGTGACATATTCTGCCTCAGTGGAGGCATTGCTTGCATTCTCTAGTTCCTGATTTTCATGAAAGGTGTAGAAATGCAAAGTAAGGCTGGATTGCTTTGTCCGGTTTGATTGGCACTGACTGTAGGGCAATGTGTTTGTGTAAGCCTCATTTCCATAAGAAACCAGGGTAAAAATGCTTTAGGAATAAATTCAGAAAACTTGCTTTGAATGCATATTTTTAGACTTGTTAGTCTAATATATGTTTAGACAGGTAAATGAATGTTAAAATGAAACAACAATTTTGACTGTTTTGAAGCAGTGTGTTTTACAAGACCCCCCAAAATTAGGTTGATAGCTTAGCATGATTAACCATATAACAACTGTTTAATTTCAACCTACAAGCAAAAAGTGTGTGCTTTTCACTTAAATGTCCTTTTTACCTTCCACTTTTATGACAATATAACTTACAGAATATGGCTAGACTTGGTTTTCTGCTTATTGTAGTAGCTAGTCTGGGTAAATTCTGTTGGAAATAGTGGAATCCAGCCAAATCATTAAAACCTGTTTGTATTTTGAGGCGTTTTTGTTTGGTTTTTGGGGTGCTTTTTTGTTTGTTTTTGTTGTTGTTATATTAGGTTTTTTAAGGTCTTGCAAAAAACATTAATTTTGAGAAATTTCCATCTTTGGTGAGGAAAACAGTGTTCTGGGTACAGTGGACTGTTAACTATACCAGCTGGGAAAAAAAACCCTGCTGTTTTTCTTAAACGGCATTTTTGTTGTTATTGGGGCAGCGCATGAAATAATGGAATATGAAAAGTCCTTTTCATAACAGATAAAGTTTTTATGATCAGCATTATTTTTTTCATGTAATTAGTGAAAGGAAGTCAGTATTTGACAGATGAAAATAGGGCCTAGGCTTTAGGCTGCTGTTTTCTTGTAATTTTTTTGGGGGTCTTTGTCAAAAACTGCTGGTTTGTTTTGAAATTCAGTGATGGAGATGCATTTTTGAAATGGCAGTATCTCAGTGGCAGTGTTTCAAAATACTTTTTGTTTTTAGGTTACATGTATAATGTCAATAAAAGCACATCAAATCTGGTAAGAGAAGACAATGGAGAAAGCAAGTCACATTTATCAAATGAAATTCAAACTTTACTCTTCATCACCTGGATTCTTTTTTAATCATTTGCTTCCAGTGTTTTTACATCGGTAGGAAGGCCTATTGTTAACTATAAGCTTTGTTTTTCAAGTTTTACTGATGTAAAATGACTTTCAGAAGTTGGAGACACCTATGTTTGGATTTCTCTATGAAGTAGTCAGTACCTATGCAAAAGTTACGCTTTCTAAAAAGGGGTAGTGGGCAGGTGGTTATTTAGGAATGACAGAGTTGAAATGAACATGGACAGATAACTACACAGATCTTTTTCCTTTATTGCAGGAATTGAAAATTCATCTTTAAAAGGTGCAGTGCTGTGGAAACTGTTACTGCCCGTAGAAAAATGGACATGTTGCAGATACTACGTAAAACCACAGAGCGCTTGGAGTGTGACTACTGCAGCTTCAGAGGAACTGACTATGAGAACATACAAATTCATATGGGTACTGTTCACCCAGAGTATTGTGATGAAATGGATGCTGCTGGTTTGGGTAAACTTATATTTTATCAAAAAAGTGCAAAACTGTTTCACTGCCATAAATGTTTCTTTACCAGCAAGATGTATTGCAACGTATATTACCACATCAAAGCACAGCATGCAGCACCTGAGAAGTGGAACGAAGAGCGGAAAGAGCAACAGGTAGAAGGAGATTCAGATTCATCCAAAAAAAGTGTCACGTTGGAGCCACAGAAACCTACCCTTTCCCCTGAGTCACACAAACCTGCCCTTTCTCCTGAACTCCCCAAATCTGAACCTGTTGTTTCCCCCAAGCTTCAGAAATCTTCTGTGTCTCCAGAGCCTCAGAAGTCTGCTCAGGTGACTTCCTCAGAGCCAGAGAATTCAGTCCAGACTGTGTCCCCAGATCCAGAAAAGTCAGCCCAGGCCACGTCTCCCGATCCAGAGAAGTTAGCCTCAGCTGTGTCTCCCGACCCACAGAAGCTGTCTCCTGCTGTGTCCCCTGACCCACAGAAGCCAGCCCCAGCCGTGTCTCCAGAGCCCCGTCGGCACTCCCCAGCAACTTCTCCAGAGCCCCGTCGGCATTCCCCTGCCGTGTCACCAGAGCCCCGGCGCCATTCTCCCGCTGTGTCTCCAGAACCCCGCAGATACTCCCCAGCCGTGTCACCAGAGCCAAGGAAACCTCCTCCGGCAGTGTCCCCCGAGCCACGGAGGTTTGCCCCAGCTGGGTCTCCTGAGTCGCGAAGACATCCCTCTCAGATGCGTAGGCCTGCTTCTGCTTCTTCTCCGGAAACCCGGAGGCCTGCTTCTGCAGTTTCGCCGGAGTCATGGAGACCTGCTCCAACTGTTTCCCCTGAGCCCTGGAGGTCTTCACCTCACGAGGTGCAGAAGTCTTCCGCAGTTTCTCCCTGGGCTTCAAAGCCTGCCATGTCGGTGTCTGTAGAATCCCGGAGGTCTGCCCCTGAGTCCCGAAGGCCTGGTTCGGTTGTGTTGCCAGAACCTAGGAGGCTTGTTTCTGATTCGTGTAAGTCTACGTCCTTTTCTGAATCCCAGAAGTCTACTCTTGTTTCTTCTGAGCCATGGAAACCCATCTCATCTGTTTACCCTGAAGGCTGGAAACCTGTTCTGTCCCCTGACACATGGAAGCATTCTCCCCCTGTTTCTCCTGAGCTTCGAAAGTCTAGTCACACTGTTTCCTCTGACTCTTGGAAGCCATCTTTCTTTCCTGAGGTCCGTAAGCCTGGTGTTTCAGTATCTCCTGAGTCTTGGAAGCTCTCTGAGTCACGGAAATCTATGTATTTTTCTGAAACTCAGAAATCCACCTCTGCTACTTCATCTGAGGTTCAGAAACGGGCTCATTTCCCTGAACCTCGGAAAAGAGTGCTGTTCCCAGAGACTCGTAAATCTAATCCTACTGCTTCTACTGATGTCCAGAAACGTGCTGTCTTTTCTGAGCCCCAGAATCAGACGTCTACTTCTGCTGTTTCTACTGAAGGTCAGAAACAAGCCCTGTGTTCTGAAGCCCAAAAATCCCCTCTTGTTTCTTCTGAAGTCCAGAAGCATGCCCTATTTTCTGAAGCCCAAAAACTCACTTCCATTTCCTCTGAAGTTCAGGAGTCTACTTCCTTTCTAGAGTCTCAGAAATCCACATCTCCTGAAGTTCATAAACATGGCCTCTTTACTGAGTCCCAGAAACCTACTCCCGTTTCTCCTGAGACACTCAAGCAAGCTGTTTTCACAGATTGCCAGAAATCTGCTGTTTCCCCTGATGTTCAAAAGCATGCTGTATTTTCTGAGATGCAGAAGCCTGCTGCTGCTCTATCCTCTGATGTCCAGAGACATGCTGAAACTACTGTACCTTCTGAAATCCAGAAGAACATCCTGTTTTCCGAGCCTCACAAGTCTGCTTCGGGCTTTTTCTCCGAGCCCCAAACACCTAGTGAGTCTGGTGAGAGTGACTTTCTCTCTCATGGTTTAGATGACCAGAAACCACTGGATGATTTATTCTCACAGGATGACCAATCAATATTAGCCAAAGAATCACCTGAACACATGTTATATTCATGCCCAAAAAAGAAGCCCAAGAAGGATAATCAGGAGAACTCAGATTCTGAACTAAATAGCAGTGAGTGTGGAAAAACAGAGGTGGACTCAATGGAGATAAAGGAACAAGAATCCAACAGTGACCAAGAGCAGTATGATATGGAGTCATCTGATTACAGCAAAGAGAGCAAAATGGATGCAACGACTCCCACGCAGCCACAGTGTGTGCTTCAGTTCACTGAAGAGAAAGAGGCTTTCATCTCCGAGGAAGAAATAGCAAAATACATGAAGCGTGGCAAGGGAAAGTATTACTGCAAAATTTGTTGCTGTCGTGCAATGAAAAAAGGTGCTGTCTTGCACCATTTAGTTAACAAGCATAATGTTCAAAGCCCATACAAATGTAAAATATGTGGCAAAGCTTTTCTCTTGGAGTCTCTTCTTAAAAATCACGTTGCTGCTCATGGTCAAAGTTTGTTGAAGTGTCCCCGTTGTAATTTTGAATCAAATTTCCCCCGAGGCTTTAAGAAACATTTAACCCATTGCCAAAGCCGTCATAGTGATGATACACCTAAAAAACACTTGGACAGCCTTGAACCACTTGAAGAACAAATTTAATTTGTTTTTTTTTCATTGTGCTAGAAAAGCTGAATTTACAGTGTTCAAAAGTGTTACTGTATGTTAACCAAGTAGTTTAGCTGATCTGACAAGTCAGAAGATGCATGGTTTATTGTACTATGTTTAACTTGTCTTATAGCTGTATTACTGAAAAGATTTACTTTTGAAAGTAATTTTAAATGTGTGTTCATGTCTTTGTATTACCCATCAGTAGAGTCATATTTTATTTTTCAGATGTACTATGTTTTTGAAACCAAAATGGATACAAATTAGTTTTGTAAAGATTTGTAAAACATATAGGCAATTAAGGACTGGAGTGGCAAGCAATCCATATTTTCCTGTGAAGACAACTTCTTTTTTCACATTTGTTAAATGTTGTATTTTTAAAAATGTTTTTATCAAGTTCTCAAATCAAAATTCTTACTAAATTGAATGTGAATGAGCCAGAATATGGGAAACTACCAATATTCCTGGAATAATTCTGCCCTGAGGTTGTAATTGAGTGTATAGACATTTGCTGGAAATTTATTGCACTCAGTTCTCTGACTTGTCTCAGATTTAGAAGCATCAAGGTACTTATTTTGTGATTCTGTATTTTGGCCATGTTTTAATCATTACTAATATACATTAAATTGATAGATTAACGTCAGACTATGTATAGCTCAACACTTTCTCTTGATGATTCAGATGTTTGTAATGTCAGACAACCCCTAAATTTCCTGTATTTGGTGAAATGTTATGCTTTAATGTTTTAACAATAAAAAGAAACCCAACCTGGTGTTGGTGATATTTTTTTGTTGTTGTTCAAATCAAGAACAAAACCTTTCATGTTCAACATATCATCTTTTAAGTATCTTTGGCAACAAGAGATACAAAATTACCCAGGTCTGCTTTGAATGCTTCCAGGTCCCAGTCATCAGCCTCAGTCATCGCTACAGAAGGTTAGTCTAAATTTCCTGTCTCTTTAAGAGAAACGTGTCAGATGTAAATGAAGGAAAACAAGGAAAACAGGAATTTATGCACTGTTATTTAGGATGCTGGCCTTTGTGTGATTTGAGTATTATTTGTTAACAACACCGCAAGTACTTTATAATTCAGAAGGAATATAGGTTTTAAGTGGAGGCAGGACAAGAAAGGATGAAGTCCTGTCCCGCTGAATTATACCTAGACAAGCTGTTTTAAATATGGATTTAGGATATGAAAGTATTAGTGTTAAATTTATAATAATAATTAAAAAGTCTCCAAGTATAAGCTCCAACCAAAGAGCTTCAGATGGGTTGAATTGAAGCCTATACTTTTATCTCTGTTGTCTTTCAAGAGGATTTCTGGAAGGAAGGGCAAAGGTATTTAAACCTCTACACTCAGGTGACTTCTTAGTGCTGTTTATTAAGTGAAGGAGTTAACTTTCTACCGTGTCCGTATGAATAATTCAAATTCTGTGACTTACTATTTATGTCCTATGGCTGCAGTTCAGTGTAGAAAGAGTGGAGTTAACTAAAAGCCAATAAAAGTGACTCATTCAGGACAGCACAGAATCATATAGTCATTCTTTACTTCCCAAGTGTTAGAAATTATTATTTCTTGCAATGGCAAATAATATGTATTAATGGAAGTCAGAATAGTGAAATAATTTCCTGACTTTGCAGCATGTCTTCAATATATACTTGGATGTCATACTCACAATATTCACCTTTCAGATTCTCTAATTTTTAAAAGGCTGTTACATTAATAGATCATGCATGTGATTAAGAAAATGCTTCTGTATGAACTTTTAGGCAGTTCCTTTCATATGATCCCTATCCTTGGAGAGGAATCTCTTCTGTGTACTCTAGGAAGGACACTGGTTTCAGTCCTTTTCGTGAAGAATGCTCAAGGGAAAGTACAAAACAGAAACAATAGAGAAACACCAAAGGATGTTGTTATAGAAGGATGTTAGCTGTGGCCATATGTGCAATGCAAACGTTCCTTCATCTTTTTATGGCAAGAAGCGGTTAGTTGTATGGAATGCCCAGTCATGTTTTTAAAGTGCATTTTCACCAGCATTCATTCAATCAAACTATAAGTAGTCTTCTTAGAGAACTTGGAGGTGTTTTTAAGAAAAGGCCATTTTTGTTTGTAATACAGGTTAACACTTTGTTTCATTTGATATTTGGGGAAGATTCTTGCAAGAATTACTAGTTTCAGTAATATTTTATGGCATAGCTAAGAGTATCTAAGTAGCTCTCTTGGTATATCAGTATGTTGCTTGTCTCTAGGTCAGAGAAATCATATGGAATGTAACCATTAGAATATGAACACATATAATGTTAATGGTACTGATTGGTCTTACATTAATGAGTAAATTATTTGTGTAAAAAAACCTCTGAAGACCATTAGGATTAAGTGTTTTAAAATAAGAATCGTGTGCTTCACAATTGTCTGTTCTAAGAAAGATTCTGTAAAACAAGTATTAAATTTTAGTTCATTTAGTAGAAGCCAAGTCAAATGAATTCTTGTTAATTTGTGTTATCTGACATACTTGATCAGGTATTTCTTCTGAGCTGTACAATTGAAAGAGTAGTTATTCTGTCTTTCTGTCTTTCTGTCTTTCTGTCTTTCTGTCTTTCTGTCTTTCTGTCTTTCTGTCTTTCTGTCTTTCTGTCTTTCTGTCTTTCTGTCTTTCTGTCTTTCTTTCTGTCTTTCTGTCTTTCTGTCTTTCTTTCTGTCTTTCTGTCTTTCTTTCTGTCTTTCTGTCTTTCTTTCTGTCTTTCTGTCTTTCTTTCTTTCTGTCTTTCCTTCCGCCCCCAAAAAATGTTACCATCTCCACTTCAAAAAGAACTGATCATGTCATTTCATGGTCAGCTCAGGGAAATATAGCTGCAGCCTTTCTCTGGGTGGTCCTGCCCTCTCCCTTCCCTGGCAGTGTGTTCTGGCCATTTTTCCTCTGCCCACTTGGTTCTCATACAGCCTTGGGGTGACACAAATCAGGTTAGAGATTCTGCTGGGAACTTGCTGTTTTTTTGTTGTGTTGTGGAGTTAGTTTGTTACTCTGACTTGCCTTGTAGCTGCAAGTGCTGATGCAGTGGAAATACATGTGAGGGGAGCACTTCTGAAGGTAGAGGGCCAAGGGCAAAATGGACAGTGAGCTCAGATGAGCTTATGGTAACTCTGAAACTGCATCCTCAATCACAAACAAGCTGGCTAAGTTGCTCATCTATGAGGTCCTGAAAACTCAGTTGCATTATTTCCTCACATCTGCCTCTTACCTGTCAGTTGTCTGCTGGGTAGGTCTTTTCTTTCACTGCCTCTCTTATCTTTTTAGTCTGTCTTACTGAATGCTCAGGCAAGATTTTTCCTGTACATTGTGAAAGAGTGCCAAAGCCACAAGTGCTAACCCTCAAAAAAATGGATAAACTGTTTGCTTAGTGTTTCATTAGCTGAGCCTAGCCTTGGTGTTGTAGTTGACTTGCTGTTCCGTCGAAGCTGCAGGGTAGCCCTCATTGTACCTAGACACTCCATGACTGCAACAGAGGTTTGTACAGGTATCAAAACCAGATGTTCTGATTCCCTGTCTCACATGCTTATACTAATATTGACTCTTCAAAGTGTACAACCTTCTGAAACCCAAAACCTCAAACTCCAAAGTTTAAGTGAAACTCTGTGGAAAAGCAGGCATTTATTCCCAGAGGCTTTCTCTAGTGCTGCAAGAGAAAAAATTAAAAACAGTTGTTTTTCTCTTTGTACACTCAGCATTTAGTTTTATTCCTTATTCTCTCTCCATGCGCAGCCTTAGAACTTGAAACATATTGAGGAAAAACAACTCCTGCATTTTAAAAGTGAAAAAGAAAAATAAACCCTTTAAACCTAATGGGGAAAATGAAATGCTTACATTAAGCAAAAGGTATCTAACACAGGTACGTGTCATCTTGACTTTGCAGAAGACTAAAAGTTCTACCAGTTACAGCATCCATGCTATGTACTTCTAGTTAGGAATAGTCAACTGTTCACAGACACAAGAGGCTGAAGTTTCTGGCAGCTTCTCACGGAAGACCCCTCTCCTCTCCCCATGGCCCCGCACTGTGCTGGTGAAAGCACAATAAAGGAGGCTCTCACACCTGCTAGGTTCAGCAGAAAGGAGGGAAAAGAGAAACTTCATTTATACTTCTGATGCTTTATAGGATTCTCAGTTCCACAAGGGATTGGAGGACATGTCACTTCCTCCTCAATCCTACTGGAGAAGAAGGATGCTCCTCAAACTTTCTCTTATCACAAAAGGAATGAAAAACAGAAAATACCGTTAAGTAAACATTGGCCATTATGTACATGAAACTGTGTGAAAATTCTCTGACTCCAAGGTTATAACAGAAGGCTTAGCAAAAAACAGGACAACACCCCCCTACCAAAGCCTGGCCATGCAAAACCAATACTTACTGCTGCATTAGAGGAAAAAACCTGAGCAAAGGAAACGTGTAACTGTAACTGAGAGGCATGGATGGATTGGTGGCTGCAGACGCACAGAAGTGTGAGGTACCCAGTGCCACCTTTGTCATTTCCTCACCAGCAAAGTCTCCCAGGCCTCTCTGTTTAGTCTAAGGGTAGAAGTAGTGAAAGAGCTACCATCAGAGAGGGCTCAGTGAGGAGTGACTCAAGAGAATTCAACTCATACACATCCGTGGGACCCTAGGGGTGGTGTCCAGGGTGCCGTGAGAATTGGCTATCATCCAAGGCTATTGTAAATCATCTTTGATGGAGTTTGGGAAAAGTTCCCTGTCATAGGAGAAGAACGAATGCTGCACCCGTGTTCAAAAAAGTTCGAAGGATGGTCCAGATTTCCCTGCTAGCAAATATTTAATTTCTATAGTTCTGATAAAAAAAGATAAAAACATGTTGAAGGTGAGTACTTTGGTTATCACTGGCATTCTATAAATGTTAATACTTACGCTGACTCTAAAGACAGAATCTTTTTGAAAATTAAAGGAAAGCAGGGGGATATGCATTGAACAAATCTTAAAGCTACTTCTGTTCTCGCTCATTCTGCAGAGTTTCCAAATATGTAACATTATAAAGACTTGGCGATGCAGTTGCTACAGTCCTGAATTGGCTCGGTGGTACCCTATGCTGTTTTATTTTGGAGAAGAGGAGAGCTGGGAATGACCAAATGAAGAGTTTGGAGAAAACCAACTCTGCAGGTGAAATGATCTCTCAGCGTATCATTAACACATATTGGTGCTGCAACCACACAGATGGGACAGAAGCTTTTTTACAAGACCATATGTGCACTAAAGAGATAATGTAATGACCTTTCTGCTGTGGCTTTGGCTTAAGGGGTTACTGCTCTCGGCTGCCTGACTCCTTTTGTCTGTGCTCTGTTCTGTAGCCCCTGTTGGTTGAACTGTTCACCAGTGTGATTTTTAGAGCAGAAACTAGTCTCTTGAAATGTCTGGACTATAATTTTTTTTTTTCAAAACCAGAATGATTTCTAACTGACTACATTTTTGGTTAAATGAAGCATCCCACTATGGTGCAAATGGGGTGTTAACATCTGAAAGGGGCAGAAAAAGTCATGTGGGAGTGAATGGTAGGTAGTAATTACGTATTTCTTAGCAAAAGAGTGTGTACAGAGTAGGAAGAATTTCTTCACCAAAAGGAGTGTCAAGCCAGACAGGCTAGAGCAGGCAGTTCAGGGAGTCACCATCCTGGAGGTGTACAAAAGACACATAGATGGGGCACTTGGGGACATGGTTTAGTGGTGGACCTTGCAATGCTACATTAACAGTTGGACTTTATGAACTTAAAGACCTTTCCAACCTAAACAGTTCTATGATTCTGTGATTCTACATGTAGCCTATGTGGACCAAAATATTCCTGTCTGAATGTGTCCTTCACTGCATGTCACCTCAGGTGCCTTCCAAGACCCTGCCACTGAGCACTCTGGGACTTTTATCAGCTGAGCCACAGACCTCCCTACTAAATGAAATGCTTTTTACCTCACAGTGAGGCAAATCAATGTGTATTAGAATGTTAAATGGTTTTCTTAAAGTATTTTGCTGCATAAATCAATTATTTATGTGGGAATTATACCCAGTGAACTGTGAAATATTGTTTTCCTCTAGTTTCCAAATGCTGTTGTGCTCTGTACCTATTCTCCATTAAGGCTCTTGCTCTGTACTCTGAAACAAGTGTCTTTTTTTCAAAGTCAGCATTAAAAATAAGTGACAGTATGGAATATTACCTTCTCCTAAAATAAAAGTTTCTGTGGCTAAAGGCAGGTTGGAGTGGAGACAAACAAACCCCTAAACAAACTAAATGTTCCTGGTATGCATATGAGAGAAATATGCATTGGACAGAAGGAGGTATGTGTGTGCAAATACAGCATGGCTCTTGCTAGTATCACTTGTTCACATGTAAGAGATTGTTTTATTACAGCTTTCTCTCATATCTGACTTCCTGAAGATTTCACAGCTAAAACAATTTTCAGAACTGGAAACCAAACAGACTTTATCCCCTTTGGACTGTGCTGATCTCCAGGGTGTTTGTAGTGACTATAGGAGTGCAAAGTGTCAGAAAATACTAGCATGGAAATTCTCACTGATGTGTTGCAAGACTTGGTGTATATTTTAATCTACACAAGAGGAACTGTGGCTTCTCACTGAATTGTAATATACAGAATTCTATAATTAATTTTTAACTAATTCATTATGGGTGCTGTCACATTTTAAATGATCCTATGATCTGACATTGCTGTTTGTGCATTGCTAGATCATTTCACTATTTTTTTAGTCTCCTTATTATAAGATTCTTTTAATTTGCTCTGGGATCAGCAACATACTTCTTGATTAGGCAGTACCTCTGTTGTAGCTGCAAAGAAATCTCCCTGAAGATTGACTGTATCAACCATTTTTTATTTTTTGATCTCTTACCCAGAGAAGCTGTGGATGCCCCATCCCTGGAAATGTTCAAGGCCAGCTGGATGGGGCTTTGAGCAACCTGGTCTAGTGGAAGGTGTTCCTGCCCACGGCAGAAGGGTCGGAACTAGAGGATTTTAAGGCCCCTTCCAACCCAAGCCATTCAGTGCCTGTACGATTCTGTGCTACATCAAGAGCACAGAAGTTTTATTGCTCTCTGCCTCCCGCAGACAGTTTTGGTAGAGTTGTCATTAGAGGGAGCTACAGAGCAATTTTTGAGCAGATCAGCTTTAAATGTTAAATGCACGCACCTACAACAACAACAACAATAATAATAACAATATACCAATGATTGGTTCAGAAATGGCTCTGGGCTTTTGTCCTTGTTATGGTGAATTAATTTTGGCCCTCCTATGGCTGGTTTCCTCGCCACTGTATCCCGAGTCTTTTGTTTTAAAGCACTTGTTTGTTTTCTTTGACACCCCTCCCTGCTGTGCAGTATTCCCATTCCCTTAACACGTGCATTATTTACCAAGGTGCTCAAAACATTTATGTAATCACCAAAAAATGACCTCTCATTTGTTCTTTAGGGAACTACTCCTCTCATCTTGGTAAGAAAAAGCTCTAAGGGAGTTTCAGAGGGGGTCTGCCCTTCCCATGGATATATTGGAGCGCTGGGCTGTAGTCGAGGCCCCGCAGTGCCAGCCTGCTGTGCCGAGGACCCGTGCTGGGCATGAGCTCTGTAAGTGCAAAGAGTGTTTCACTACAGTCCACAGCAGCTGGTGCACACAAGAGAGATACAGCCTGTGGCTGGCAAGGGAGTTTAAAATTAATCTCAGACTTGTTGATTACCGGAAGATGAGGGGATGAAGCAGGGCCGCCACCACTTCCCTCAAGTCCTGCTCACAGCAGTTGCAGCTGGCTCCCACTGCTTTTGTGGAAGACCCCAGCACAGTTTCTCACCCAAAGCTTACGCTGAGAAGGACACACAGAAATCACACAGTGATTCACAGTCACACAGAAATGCACTGGAGGGAACTAGTGAGATGGAAAAGAGAAGATATGTGAGAAACCACATTTAGATCCAGATTAAACTCCCTCAGGTTTGAGCAGAGAGGCCACAGTCTCCAAGTAAGAAATCTGAAAATATGAATCCAGGTGTAGCTGGTGCTGTCATAGGAAATCTGCCTGCAAGGCAGTGGTAGCACTGGCTGGGTTTAGTATGTTTCCACTTCCAGCACTGACAGCACTTATTTGTTATTGATGCACAGCAAGACAGTGATTGTCTTCCTGTCACCGTCTTGGAGACATATTTATTTATTTTTTATATCTTATCTAATATTAAATTAGATATAAGGGAGAAGTTCTTTACTGCGAGGGTGACGAGGCACTGGAATCTGTTGCCCAGAAAAGTCATGGATGCCCCATCCCTGGATTTGTTCAAGGCCAGGTTGGATGGATCTTTGAGCAACCTGTCTAGTGGAAGGTGTCCAGGGCAGGGGGGTTGGCACAAGATCATCTTTGAGGTCCCTTCCAACTCAAACCATTCTACGATTATGTTACATCTTTGCTCTGAGACATTGCCTTCAGATGCAGCCTGCCCATCTGCACTCATGTTGCCCCCTGAAATCCCAGGGAATTTTGCCTGAGTGAGGCTGTGCACAACTTACAGAGGCAAAAGCAGTTTGCAGATACAAAATACAAATGAGCCCTGAAATGTCTGTCCTTCATCATTTTGCATTGACTTGCTGTGGTCTGGGCCATCTCCAGCATTTTTTCTCTCTGCACTCATTACTCCAGGCAATAATGAAACTGAGTAAGTCAAATGACGAACTTGGCCTTGACATGGTCATAATGTTTTTGAAAATGGTGGAAAATACAGACATACTGCCTTGGCCATGGGAACCTTCCTGCTTCATTTACAGTAAAAAAATATCAGAATCCTTAATTCCCTTAATTCCATAGTCAGTTTCAGACTTCTCTGGCACACATCCACTCTTAAGTATTGTAGAAAACATCAGAGAGAAAAAAGTCAGAAGACTTTCATAATTTGATCTTTCCATCCTGTCAGTGAGAAATTTTTTGAAATTTAACTTCCTACCAAAACAACACAGGTAAAGTTGTAGGGATGTTAAAATTGTATTAAAATGATGACCAGGGATGATCACATCACTTGGAAACAAATGCTCCTTTTGAGTAATGGTCTCCTGCTGCAAGATGAACCAACAAAATAAGATAAATGCTCTTAGGTAGGGTTGCTGGCATAGCCTTCATTGTGGTTTTGAAGCAGCAAGGAAAGATTCAAATGCCTACGTGTTTACAACAGAATCAGAGCAATTTATCTAAACTGGTTTATGTCGGCACATTTGGGTGTGAATAGCTGAAGCGAAGGTTCCAGTTTTGCTGATAAATAACAGAAAATTAACCCACCACTCCTGGCTTGCACAGCATAGTTCACATTGCTTTGCAGCAGCTGCAGGATGGGTTTTTTACATTTTGTGTAAACAAGCAGATATGATCCCAGCACAGGGCAGGGCTCCTGCCAGGCTCCAGCGCAGCAGCTCCATGACCTCCCGGCCAAGAGAAAGCAGGCACTGGAGCCTTTGATGGCTATCCAGATTTCTTAAAACTGTCTATTTTATTGTTTGGCTACAAACTCACTGCTGATTAGATGGAAATGAGTTTGTTTAATTAAAAAATAAAAAAAGAAAAAAAAGCCCAACTAATTGAGTTAAAACTATGTGGTTTATGGCAGAAAATGCCAAAGTTAATTATGGTTACCATCTGTTTCATCAAAACTCTTATTTGCTTTGGATACCTCTATTTTCAGGTCAGGGCTGGTTTTAATATCTTTCTCAAATTTATTCCAGTGAGTAGGTACTTTAAAATTAAATTACCTTTCTCTCCGTAACCCTGAGCAGAGTGGTGATGTCTGCAGTGACCTTATGGTGCTATTTCTTGTAAAGAAAATATTGCTGTGGCTTTAATCACTGCAAGCTTAGCTCTGCGAGCAGAGAGTTTGCATGGCTTTTTCCATGGGATTCTAGGGATTTATTAAAGGAGATCTGTGTGTTTCTGTGTGTTTCTGTGTGAGGCGTACTGCAAACATGAATTGGCATTCTTTTCCCCAGCGTCTCCTTTCCAGCACCTGACCATCTTTTAATTTCTGATATAGCAGTTCTCAAAAAATCTGTGAAGAATGCACCTCTACCCATGGTACTTCTGCACTCACCTCGTTGCTAAGGACTATGTCACAATATATGAGTCAGCTACCTTGCGAGTCTTGCAATACACTTGTATGACAGAGTCTGGAGCAACTGAGTGACTGGACACAGCACGAGCTTCTACCCCACGAACTTGGTTGCAACATAAGGCCATTTATCACAGGCTCCTGCTGTATTCTGGGCTGCCTGCATTCCCTAGGGCATGCTAGCACTTACACCACATCTTGACTGGTTTCCAGGAGGCTTGTGAGGTATTTGAAATCAATGTTATGTATTACTATCAGTAAATAGAAGAGGCTGTCTGCTTAGGTGATAGAAGCAAGGTGGCCGTGAAGCTGGCATCAGAAAAATGGCAAAGTACAGTAACTTCTTTTAACAGCACATCTCCTATTATATACACATTCCCCAAAACATTAATTCCTCTGGCAAAGGTATCACTGACCAAACCTTTGTCATTTCCAAGTCTCAAAGGAACACATGAACTCGTGTACTAAATCCTATGAATTCAAGGAAAATTCAATGGAGATTTGATCTGCTTCTGGAAGGAAAAATTCTTTACCCTGCTTCCTTCAAAGAGAAACAAAAACATCCTTTATTATTCTTAGTGAGAGGACTCTTAGTGAGAGTGCTGCTGCTACCACTCTACACAGTGAAATGACGACTCCTTGAAAATCTTGCTGCTCTTACGTCTTGAATAAATACTAACCTAATGGGAGCGATAGAGAATTAGGCAATAAGATTAGAGAGATTGTTCCTGAATCAGTCCATTAGGATTAACCAGGCTTTGTTCCATGGCAACTTAGCTAAGAATAATCATGACTGCAAATAGTGCTGTTCCAGTTTCTTGGGTGGAGCACAGAGTAAAATCGCCAGTCTCCAAATGCAATTGTTAATGTGTTTGCTGGTTCTTAAATGTCACTGTGGCTGTACTTCAGCAATTCAGTTAGAATTGGTTTTGTCATCACATGTGATGCATAAGGAATTCAAACCCCTGCAGGCAAGCTGAATTCATAAGGTCCTTGTATTTTCAGATTATTTCTGGTAGGACGTGATTCCTGGCATTAACAGTTGAGGCTGCCAGCATTGGCTCTGCCACATGAGTCACTGGTTGTACACGAGGTACGCAAGGAGTATGTGAGAGATGTGGGCTGGGGCAGTCCGGCTGGCACATTGGTGGGTCCTGATGATAAACCAGTTCTCAAAAATGTGGATCTCAGGTGGAGGAGAAATTTGAAACACCTCTGTTCATTCATGCTGCAGGACACACATAGCCAAGCCCTGTTGTGGAAGCAGCTGAGCTGAACCCCGGGAAAGGCAGTGTCACCAGTGAGCAGTTTGATTACATTGACCATGTTCAGGAAGAATCTTGAGAGTCTTTCAAGAATTGTACGTCTTGCATTTCTTTATATCACTTGTTTTTGTTATTATACTGTATATTACCCTACCTCATATTGCAAGATATTTTTATTTTAAATGCATCTGCCTGTCTCATTTCTGCTTGGAAACTATGGTGCTTTCTTAATACACCAAATTGGCATGAATCATTTCTACATATTTGATTATGGTGTCACAATTATTTAAACAAAGATGATGGAAGTGAATTTAATCACTTCACTGCAGGCAATACCAAACTTACTCAGGGTTCAGGTAGCATTTATTTGTGTACTCAAAACCACTGCAAAATACTCTGGTAGGAAAAAAACCCACCATATTTATTGGCTTGTGGTTTAATATGTGTTTCCAAACAGCCACTTATTTCTTAAAACCAGCCAAGGCCCTAAAAGAAGGTATGTGCAGGGACATCCCTGCTTCACAAGTGCCCCACTTTAAGGGCACTCACTGGGGTAAATCTGTGCCTTTGGGGCACTCTCCAGCCTCTCCTCCCCACAACCATAACTAGGTCTGTTGATTCAAGAGTCTCAGCTCTTCTGGGCACCCCACAGCCTCTGTCCACAGCCAGTCTGGCTGATGCCAGGAGCAGATGACATCTCGTTTAGCTTTAATTGTTTGGCCTGAGCCTGCTGCCCAGGTTCCTCCACCAGCTGGTGGCACGTGGTGGGTACCACCAGGGAATGGCTATGGGGCTCTTGTGGCAGCCTTGGGGAGGGAGGAGCTGCCTCCCACCTCAGACTCTACCTCCCCTCCCCTGGCTGCAGACAGGGCACAGGGATCCAGCAGAGACCTGTACCAAATGTGTAAGAAAGGAAGGGAGATGATCGCCAGCCAAATGATCCAAACACAAATTCACTGAAATAAAACACTGTTTACTCATCTGAAGGGAGGTGAAGAGCAGAAGAGGGGATAAAGAGAGTGAAGCCCATGCATACATTTCACCATTAACTGTAGGTTTTGGTTTGGTTGCCCTCACTCCTGAGTTCCAAGTCACCCTTTATTATGGGTGTTTCACCCAGGTGGTGTTGACAGTTCCCCTAACGCACAGAGATACACCCACACACAGATACACAAACCCTCCACCTGGCTTCTTTGGCAGATCAGCGCCTTTCAGCCTTTGGTCTCCTCTTTTGTCCTAGCTCCACATCTGGGTTCTCACCAGCCAGGCACTCACCAGGACATTCCCTAGCTCACTGCTGTTTTGCAATGGGCTTGTGGTGTTGGCTGAACCCCACCTTCCCTTGCCATCATTGCCTTTCCCAATTTTTTTCCCCTCCAATTACCTGCTTCTGATTTAACTCCTTACAATCGAGTGAATAATTGCAAACTCATAAAAATTACAGCATCTTTACAATATAATATTAATCTCAGTCACATTTACCGCATGGTGCTCAAACATTTCAACATGCAGTTTCATTGTAGGTAATTCTGGAATCTGCTTACTTTTAAAATAGACACAAAAAAAGTACATATGATTTGTGTTTGTGGTTATGTACAGCCCTGTGTGGCTTTGGTAGAAAACACCTGCAAATCCTGTGGAGACATGACAGATAGACTTTCTGGGGTACATAATTTGGAAACTTGTATGCAAGTTTGCAGAAAGCCCATCCCATTGATGGCAGTCTTCAGACTATAGGAGATTATCCATGCAATGCATCAGGCACAGGCATAGTTTACCATAGATGGGCCCATCCCATGAGCTATTTCATGGGCAGTGTGATTTGCTGAAAGAGTTGTGCATGTGTGGTCACAATACTGAAGTTCCTGTCTGCCATCCAGTTTTCTTGTCCTGGTAGAAGCCTCGTTGTGTGCCATGTTTTTGCCGTGAGGAGGAGTACACATTGCTTACCAGCTGTGTTTTGATCCCACTGGCTACCCTTGCTCTGTGTCCTCGGGTATGTACACCTCTTAGGTTGTCTGCAAAATCACTCAGCTGAGGCTGAAATACTCTCCAAGATACTGGGTTAGGAAATATTTATGCAGGAACAACAAACAAGAAAATGTGGACTCTGTCTTGTCCTTTGGCTTGGAGCTAAAATTAGGTTTGTCAGCAGGAGAGGGGAGCAGATGCTCTGCAGGCCAGTGCTGGTGCACAGGCTCCAGGACCAGCTGAAGCCATGAGGAGAGGGCTGTGCCTCCAACACACAGCCTTGGGCAGCTCACACTCACTGGGGTAAAGCTGCAGTGTGCGGGACAAAGAACCCTCTGTGCCCTTCATCTGCCCTGAGCAGGGGGTAGGACAGTCCTTGTGCCACTTACCAAGTGCATTTTTTGATCTTCAACTCCATTTAAAAAGAGAAAAATTTAGAGAAAAATAGCACACATCCCTGTTCCCTAAATTACAAGAATTTATTCAGTGCTTTGTGCTTTTTGGCCTGGTTCATAAAGAACATCTTCTTTTAAATGCTTTGCAGGAAAATGGTGATACCTTTTCCAGAACTGATTTAATCTGTTTACATTGTTGTTTGATATTCTGAGGATGTTTGGCTAAATTCTAATATAACAGGCAGAGTGCCCCACCATGGGAATTCTATCAAAATCCTCCTGAGGAAAATAATATTCATCCCAAGGGATGTGTCATAGGTCAAATAAAAGCTTTCATATCATCTCCTTATTTTGAAAGCACCTATCCTCTTAACTTTTATTTACAACCAATATAAGAAAGCTTTTTGTCAGCAATTTGTCTTTTTATTTATATGCTGATATGCTAATTAATTATTACAATTCCACACGGTGTTAATCTTGCCATAATGGTATTTCCAGTATGACAACTTTCATCTGCTGACTAAACAAGCTCAGTCTTGCCTTTTCTCAGCATGGCCATGAGTCAAAAACAAGTCACCGGGGACTGAGGATCTTAGGGCTCGCCTGTACACGGTTTTCGCATGAGTGCTATTAGACAAGTTCGAGTCAAAGCAGTGCATCCCCCAAGCATGGGTGAAACTGCATTCCTGTTAAAGTCAGCACAGCTTATCTGAATCAGTTCAGTGTAACAAGCAGTCCATGTTAAAATAACTGCTCTGGAGTACATGGACTGGCTGTCCTGCTCTGGCTGAGACAGTACCACAACATCCACCACTGTGCCAGTGTTCCCACAGCTTTTTTTTTTTTTTTTTGATAATATAAGTGTGGGATTTTAGAAAGAGCTCTTAGGACAAGAAATTGGACATCATGCTGTTCACCAAAAACATGAGATTTTTTTTCCCTCTGGTGCCTTTCAGATTTGGGAATTGGGCGCCTGGACTCTGAGCCTACAATTGGTTATAGGGAACAACACAACACAGGGAACTTTTGTTAATCTCACACCAAATGACTGGGTGCAGGAAACACACCCTTTGCCACATACCCTAGGGCAGAGAATGTTCTTCTGACACAGAAGCTCATGCAAGGGACTCACCATGTAGAAACCTCACCACAGGACCAGACTGAGGGTAGCTGTCCTTTACCACATGTTGTACTGTGCATGACACATCTTCTGTATCATGGGAGTTTTGTTTGTTCTTTTTTTTCTTTTTTTCTTTTCTTTCTTTTTTTAAAGCCTGACTACCATGTGCTGATGGTGCAGGTACTCAATGTGTTTGCTTTGGCAGTGAAAGCAGCTGAATAATTTCCCACTTCATCCCCCAGCCCAGCTGTTCACCCTGTTCCTCTTGGTTGTGCTGACTATTTGAATATGGGTAGTATAAGCCAGGAAAGAGAAATAACAATGTCAAAAAGTAGCTTTCAGCAAAAAAACCCAACATTCACAGTTGCAAGGAGGACACTGACTTGTGATTGGGACAGGAATGCACTGCAGAGGACAAGCAATTTTTAAATACATCATTGCAAAAGTAGTTCATACAGGAGTCTGCAAAAGAAGTAGGAAGCAGCTTGTGTTAGGGACAAGGATGTTAAAGCCACAAAACGTGTGAAAAACAAGTGTTGAAATAAATAGACTAAACAACCAAGATGACATTTGGAATTACACAAATGTGTTGTCATCTACTGTGAGCATCACGTGTACTTCTTCAATCTGTCTAATTTAATATCAACAGAGAGCAGCAGGTATATCTAAAAAAAGCCTCTTTGAAAACACCACAGATACCCATCTTGCCTTGGGGAGATGATAAGGATGACAGCAAACCAGGTATGACAGCGCTTGGAGGCATCATTTAATGCGTGGTTAGAAGGCATTCGCATTCCACTCTGATGAGANCAGCATAAAAAAAAAAAAAAGGAGGCAAACTTAAACCGGTTTTGGATGCTAAATTTACTGGAGCAAAGGGTGGTTTTTATTGCCACTGACATATTCAAAAGCAAGTTTTCCTTCAATATTTTCTTTTCATTTTTGTCTTGCAGCAAGCTGTTACGATTAAAAAATCCCACCTGTTTCCAAACACTTAGCATAAGACAAAAGACTCCCTGCATGAATTCTGGTTTGAAGGAGTAGCTTTGACTCAAACTGAATCTCTTTTCAGACATTCCTAGAGCTTGTGTTTTGTAGAACTTCAGACTCACTAATTACAGAATTTTTCCTTGACTGGTAATTGATGAACCTATACTGGTTTGTCCTTCCATCCGAAAGTGTTATTGGCAAGCAGTGAGGTGTCAAGATTTGATGTGATATGCAGTGAGGATAGGAATGAAGCTGCCATTTGATTTTAACAGTGACTTTCTGGACCCTGGTTTGCCCAAAGATGACCTTGCTCAAGAAAGAGGAGAGAGAACTTCAGGTTCTGCAGATAAGAAAACTTCCTTTGGAGAGCAGAAACAACACTGCCTGATGTGTGACCCTTGAATGTCTTTTTACTGTAATGTTAAATTAAGCTAACAGATACTTACTAAAACTTCTGCCATATTTTACGTGCTGTTTGGATGTAATCTGTACAGTAACAACTTCCAAAATGTCTCCGCTCTAAACAGGAGAGGATTTAACATGCATTTTTATTTTACGCTAAGAAAAGATTTCTGAGCAGGATTAGTCAAGGAGACAGTGTTTGCATTTGAATTACTTTTTTGACTTAGGTTTAAATTCTGCTGTAATAACACCGTCTTTCCAAAAGCTTTTTTGGTCTAATTTTCCCTGACAATGCTGGCAATCCCATGAAACCACCAATGATCATATTTCATAGGTTTGTGGGTGAAATTTTGAAGGAGTTCCTGAGACATTTTGGCTATGCATAGTCAGAAATCAGAAAACCGTCCCTTCTTTCTTTGGTTTTGATGCAGAACAACTCCTACCTTAGTGATACAGTTTTTACTCCTGTCCATGGTGCTCTGGCAGAAACAGCTGCACCAGCTGTTTCCTTCCCCTGCTGCTCTTCCCCCTCACTGCCTCACTGCTCAGATCCTCTTCCACCTGCAGAGCTGGGCTTTCAGTACCCAAACTGCTGTTCCCTTAAAATGCTCTCGCTTCAGCCTGTCTTGGCAACTTTTGTCTGTGGCCTGGAGGGAAATATTTTAAAACCCAACAAAGAACAGATTTCAGCTGTTGACCTCAGCAGTTCTTGCAGCTACATCATTTCCCTGATGCTTGCGATCTGGTAACCAGAGAGGATGCAAGTTGGCTGGCTTTTGGCCAGGGAGCTGGTTGCTCTGCACATTTCTGCAATCACTCCAGCCCATTGCCACAAGCACCACAGGGAGTTTAAAAAAAAAATTTCAAAGATATGTTACAGATGCTTCAGTCTTTGCAGTTGTATATGAAAGAGAAGCCAGCAGCCTGTCGCTGCTTTGGGGATTTACAGTACTGGGATGAGAACAAGATGATTTTTTTGTATTCATTTCTGCACAGGAAGTGTTGAAAACAGCGATAAAGTGGTGCTTTTTTCCTGAACTTCAGATCAAGCCAATATTCCTGGAAGGGCCCTGTTGTCCTGCTTTTGCTAAAGCCTTCTGTGTATAATATGGAGTCGGAAGTCTTTCTCAAGGAGTTTCATGTAAACAATAGCCAATGTTTATTTAACTGTCTTTTCTGTTTTTCATTCCTTTTGTGATAAGAGGAAGTTTGAGGAGCATCCTTTTTCTCCAGTGGGATTGAGGAGGAAGTGACATGCCCTCCAATCTCTTGTGGAATTGAGAACCCTATAAGGTATGAGAAATGTAAATAAAGTTTCTCTTTTCTCTCTCTCTGCTGAACCTAGCAGGTGTGAGAGTTTCCTTTATTGTGTCCTTACCGACACAGGGCCCCATTCTTCCCCCATTAAGCAGGTTGGCACTTACATGAACTGATGGTCACAGAGAATGAAAATTTAGGTAGAATGAAATACCAGCTTACCCAGGCAGGAGACATGTGCTCCCCTGACCACATGAATGACGGGTGTTTTTGTGGATCTTGTTCTCTTCCTCTTGTGTGTTTACTCGCACAACAAACAATGTATTTACTCATATTTCAACCACATATAATGTCATGGGGTGACTTTGTGCTGTTTGTATCGGTATCCCATATCACCAACAACTTTCTTTTACAATGCATCTCCCTGGTAGATTTTAGATAGATCTTTACATTGAATTCCAGCTATTGCAGCACAATTAGTACTAAATAGCTAGTCTTGTTGCTTTTAGTGTTTTGGGGGTTAGTTTGGGTGGTTTTTCTTTCTTCTGTTTTGTTTTGGTTTTCTATTGGGACAAGCACTTGTATCTCTTCGCAAATGAATTCAGGCTCTTTCCCCGCTGCAGTGGTAGGCACTAGAATCACTGGGGATTTGTCACGGCTGTTAGACAGGAGTATATCAAGGGTGTGTTACCTCTGCAAGGTGCCTGATTCTTTTGTAGCCATCACTCCCAGGGGTCACCACTGGGGCAGTCAGACCAGCTCCTGCTGCAGAGAAGGCAGAAACAGCTAAGGGAGCACTCCTGGGCAGTGCTGTACATGAGGCTGACACTTCCTAAGGCCATAACTTAAAACTACCAAAGCAAATGGTACTTAGACCCTTTGAAAATTTTACCATCACTTCCTAGTCCAATATTTTGGATACTGGGCCAAAATCTGAGTTCCCTTTGATTTATTTTTTTTTTTTGGCATTGTTTGGCACTTTTTCAAACCAAAAGCCAGTAACCCAAGGCAAGCCTGGTGGAAAGGATTCATCCTCAAATTGCTTCTGGGGCTGAATGCATAGAAGAGAAAGGCTTCCTAGTCTCAGCTCCTCTGTCTATCCCCAGAACAGTCAAGAGAGTAGAGGAGCTGCATTTAAAGAGGAGGATCTATGCAACTCTAAACTTGACCATGTTTTCAGAAAATGTAAAAGTTGTTACCATGTCTCTACTGAGCATATGCAGCACATATTTTCTCAGATATTTGTAACCTGGAAGTAGGAAAAAACACATTTCATGCCAAACTGCAATTTTTTCTCATGAGGATGGTGATATCGCAACCTTTACATAATTTTCTATGTGAAAAACCCCACTTTGGTGTTATTCTGCAGTGCCTTATCGCCCAAAGCTGACATGGAAAGAAACAAGCTTCCTCCTGCCCAAAGCCCTTGATTAAATCAAACCGAAGTCAGAGAATGGAAAATTTCAGACCATATGTTCAAAGTTATAAACAATTGAAACCAAGGTATTTTTCTAGCCAGCACTATCAACTATATCTACAATGATTAGTTCTACTTAAATTTCTTTAAACCATGTTCCTTTTTATCCCCATACAAATACATTTGTGATCTAGAGCTCCAAATACACTGGAAAAGGCAAAACAAACACAAAAATCCTCCTCCTGAGAAGATGAATAGAAAGAAAATATAATTTGAGTCAGAAACAAGGGTACCGTTCACAGCAAAAAAAAAAAAAAAAAAAAAGCCATAGCTTCATCTGCTTACAGAAATGGCTTAATGGCTTACACTCAGATGGCTTGTGGGTTTGTTGCCACCCTTGGCAGCAAATTATTTTCATCTCCCATCCATAGCTCTTTGACATGACCATCCATGGCTTTATCATGGTTTCCGATGAGTTAACAGCACACAGTCTCCAAGTCTTCCCTTTCTTAAGGGGGGAAAAAAAGGTTGGATTTTTAATCTTTTTTGTTTTTTACATTTTTGACATATTTGTGGCTTTTGCTGCATAGCAGGTAACCTGCAGAGGAGTATGTACATTTAAATGCTTCTGTGGCTACCTACTCAGCAGCTTCACCCTGAGCAGTCAGCAAACCTCAAATCCATTTCTATTTGAGAAAATCTGCCAGAATGAGGATGATTCCCTAATTAGCCACATCCTCTGTGTTTCACCATTAGATAACACAAGGAAATGTGTTCACGGCTTGCTGCTTCATCAAGCTGCTGTAGTGATTCATTCCACATCAACTAGCACTGGGGGAGCAGAAAAGCCCAGGCTGACAGTAGGGATATGAAGGAGAGAACCATTTCTGTATGATTTCAGACAGAGTCTCTCCCACTGTTTTTCTACAGATGAAGGTTTGACCTGTGCTGTCCCAAGGACCTTGCCCTCCATTTACCTCCCAGAGTAGGAGATGTTTTTGGTTGGGTCAGTTCAAAACACGTGTGTCAAAATGTGTGTTTCTTGAATGTGTGTTTGTTCTCACAGAGGCATCAGCTGGTGATACCTCTCTGGAGGTGTCTCTCTGGAGCAATAAAATATTCAGTTCCCATGAAACTGTGCTCCTGGAGACAGGACATCTCTTGATGACATTCTTGTAGTCACAGGACTATTTGCCTACAAGAAGAAACAGGGCATGATGCCCTGCTCTGAGCACTGCACACACAACACAACTAATTATTCTCTGTGGGATCCCCCATTCAGCTGTGGCTGTCTGAGCACTGGTGCATCCTCCCAGCACAGGGCCTGGACTCTCCTGTGGCCAGGGAACAAGAGCCAGTTGTGTGCATCTCCAGCAAGTATTTAATCTGTCTGGTTTAAGGGACTCACGAGTGTACAGGAAACCTATGCAATAATTTTTGGATTGAGCTATTAGAATTCTGTACTTCAGAAAGATGCAGCAGCCCTCTATATGCAGTAACGGGCATCTGCATTTTCACTTGATTCCATCTGTCCCAGCATCATTCCTTGTCACCCACGTGTAACCTGCCTGTGCTTATGACTGAATACCCTCTGTGTGTGTAGTTTCAGGGTCTGTCATCAGCCTGTTAAGAAATGTGATGGGTGCAGGAATTACCGACTGTACAGCCTGGTGCTTTCAGTTATTTCAGGATCTCAGAGATATTTTTGAAGGGTGCACTGTATTTTATATTACATGTCTTCAACACTGTTTCTTAAAATTGTAGAAAGTCATTAGCTTTTATTTTAAAGAATAGCCTCTTCCAGGTGTCCTCACTGGCCTGTCATCTCTGCATGCACACTCCCTAAAGAGGTGAAGCAACACTCAAATGTATCCTGGACTCAATGACTACTCTCCCAGGAGTTATGCCAGCCTTCAGGATTAGACTCAGTTCATGGAAAAATGCTGGGAGTTTCCCTCAGGAAGAAAACAGTCTGTTTTGTTCAGTGAGGGTTAGCAGTCATCCCAGCAAGAAATAACAGTTTTATGGTTTAGCGTTGGTAGCAGCACACCAGTTAAGTCCATATTAAAACACGGCTCAAGCGTACTTTGTCAGTAGTTTGTGGGCAGATGGCAAGGCCTTATGCTGACCTGCATCAAGGGAAATACTGGGATTTAAACTCCAATACTGGCTAGCCAAAGCTGCTGCCAAGCTCCTCATCCCCAGCCTCTTTACCTACCCCTGAGCAGGCGGTTCAGCTGGGCATTTGAATTCTCAGTCCTGCTTTGTCTGTCCCCATTCACTTTCCCTCCAAAGGCTCCCTTTCCCTCCAAAAGGTGTCTCCTCTCATGCATTGGCATTGCAGCCCAATCTGCTCCAGAAACACGCCTGAAGTTGACTGATATCTGTCAAGCAAACAAAACGTTTAACATTATTCTAAGTGCTTTGATATTAACCATGTGAAAAATGAAGGGAAGGTGGGTTTTGGTTGTAATTCTTGTCCCACCAAAAAAAATCCTGAGTGCTTGTTCTACCATTAATGACCTGCTATACACCTTATTTTCCTGCAGCACTTAATGTATTCATTTAGAATCTGCTGAGGACACAGACAAGGATGAGGAACTAAGATATGGCTAAAAGGAAAACATACCCTTAGGAAGATACCATCAACCATTGTCTCCATTAAATGGGAAATGATCTATTACTTCTCATCAAAGGTGTTCACCTTCACTGAAAGTGGGGTTTTGCCTTTGCCAGTATTGTAATCTCTAAAATGTACACACATCTTAAAAGGAGAGCGAATTATTTTGTCATTGTGTCTGGTCAGTAATATTAATATATGATTATTTTTGTAGCTTTGAAATGTTGTGGAAGTTCTTGACCTTACATCTGCTTCTCAAGCAGGGCATTTGTCTAGTATCAAAGTAGTCTGGCATGCCAACCTGACTTTTAAGAAGACAATGTCCTTAGTATTAGTTGTACTCTCCTGGGATGTCCTTTATTTCTTTACTTATGAATAAGATAGGTCTGTTAAATAATGTTTCTTATCAAACTTCCCATTCTTAGGAAAGGAGGGGCCTTCTTCCTCTTTAAGGGTGTTTGTTCTAGTTGTGCTTCTGAGGATTACTCATTTCCAGTACACTGGCAGGTAGCATAGACAGCAGGGTTTAGCAGCAGATTTTCTCTACCTGAGTCACAGAATGTACTACGGAAAGAATATAATGTTATTTAGAAGGAATTGCTGTCTCCAAGGTAGGGCATACATAATTCAAAAACTAGCAAAGTAAAAAAGTGGTAATATCTCACCATTTTCTTCCCAAAGAAAATGTGGCCAAATCCACATCAATCTTTTAAGAAAACATATGAAGCCTCTAACATATTTCATTACATCTCCTTTTTGCACTGATAGCGATCTGTTTTGAAATAGTACCTCCTAATTTTTGTAACCTTAATCCTATTCTTCTTAATGCAAGGCAGTAGATATAGTTCCCTGCTGCACAATTACTTGGAACAGAAAACTACTGTGAGTGGGGATCAGTTTGAACCATCACTGCCTAAACACCTTTCTGTGTAAAAAGCCAGTCTCTTCTGCAAAGATTTCTGTCTTGGCCTGTTGCTATGCCACTTGCTTGTGGACGTGCCTGCTCCTCGGCTGCCACTGGATCAAGCAGAACTCCTCAGAACACATCACCTTCCTGCTCTTCGCCATCTCCATGCTCCGTCCCTGTTGGCAGCAGCCCAGGCTGGCTGCCAGCTGCTCTTGCTCATACCTGGGTAACAGCTCAACAACTGTTTGAAGTACAGTTGATTTGAAGTAGAGCTGGCCACACTTCCAGCCACAAAATAGATAAAATCAGTGTTCCGCAGTCTGTGATCGCTCCATGAAACATGAGAATGTGATCCAGGAAAAGGCTGCAGAATGTTTTTTGTAAACAATTGCCCACACAGTCACTCACCTATATGAGTGAAGAACAACAAAAAAAAGTAGTAGTGAGAGACAAACCTTCAGACTTTGGCCCTTTTTGTGGCTGTAAGTGCAAATCTCTGTGACACTGCAGTACAAATGTCCTTCAACAAAAAATGTTGAGGAACACTGGAATCGACACCTCTCAGTTTCTATGATTTTATCCTATGTAAATGGTAACTTAAGCAGCATTTCACAAAGGCAGTTGTGTCTCTTCTGCACTGCAAATGTGACCCACCTCAGCAGCAAAAAATGTAGTGAACAAGCCAGGGTGGCTGAAGCCCCTGCCTGAGTAGCCCCACTATGCAACTCCTTAAAGAGGAGCACTGAGACTTTTCCCATTTCACTGAAACAGCCATTCCCCACAGGCATTACTGAAGTGATCCCCTGACCCTCCTTACAACCCCTCCTTAAAATCCCTCTTTGACATTCCACCAAACCTCACCGATACCCACCAGCAAGCAGTGGGCCAACTATTACAAATTGCATGGCCTCGCTTTGCCTCAGCGCTTGATCACTATCTTGTATTGTACTGCAATCAAACTGTAAAAGTCTGGGGTGATGACTATCTCCTCCTTTTCTCTGGACCTCTTAGCCCAATAGGATCAGGCTTATAATACGGATATCGAGGAGCTAAAGGAAAAGAAGTAAAAAAATTTCAAATAGTTAAAATAATGAAGAGTTAAACAAATGAAATAGTAAGTATCCTTATTTAGCATATTATAAATATTTTTAAACAGTTAATAATGGAAAATATCACCATAGGAATAATAATTGTTACTAATTTTGTCTTGTGTAGATCTTTTAATCTATGACTCTCTGAGCATGCTAATTAAAGACTTCGCACACATCCAAGTACAAATAATTCCCATCTGGAAGGGATGGGATGTGAGAGTGAAGCAATTTAATGGCAATAATATCCTCATCTGACACTATCACTGCAGACCTGGGGTTGAGTTTCCATTTTTAATTAGCTAGCAATCTTAGTGTGACATAGATGGATTAAGTACATCCTCATCTACTGTTTGATATATGGGCCAGTAGTCACCATCAGATTATGGATGTTTGCAATGGGCAGGTACTAGCAAATCTGTGACCTCTGAAGTGACTCAGTTATTGGCCAGAAACACTTGTGTGCCAGTCTGCAGCTGTAAGACTGGGACTCAGCTTCAGACCTAAAGGCAGCAACCTCCTTCTCATTCTACCACTCATTGTGCATGGTAAAATAATTCCTTCCTCCCATTTCTTACTGATGGCATTAAGATTTCAGCTTTTCCTTGGTGGGATGGCAACCATCTCTTTTCTACAGTAAACAGCAGAGGTGTCAGTATCAACCATGGACTTTTTCCTTGGAGCCAGGCTCCAGAAGACAGTCTGCTAAGTAGAAAGCAGCAAGCTTTTAAACTTTTACCATACATTGATTTATTAAAACTTCTGCAGGTGGTTAGATGACTTTTCACTTTGCTCTGTGCCCACGGGGAGGGATAAAGGCAGTCACTTTCTCCCCCAGCTGCCCTGTTTGACAGCAAGGTGAGTGATTCCCATCTCTGTTTCAAAGGTCAGCTACTCATTTGCAAAACTTGCAGGGTCCAACTCTCTTCCCTTTTCACAAACTAACAAATCCCCAGTATTTCTTGGAGCAGCTCTGAGTCAGGTTTGGGTATGTGCCACAAACCTGTCACAAGGAGCCAGGCAGCCAAGTAGGCAAAAGGCACCGCAGTCACATTGGGCTGTATCCTTCAGTAGCTGTATCTTTCAGTAGTTGTAATTCCTCTTTTGTTCAGCCTGGAGCAGATGGTGAATCAGAGCACATTTGGGCAGGTGGAAAATCTTCCAGCAGCAGTGTCTGGAGCTCTGAACTTGGCTCCTTGCATGTCTTCCCCGCTGCCTGGCTGTGCTGGCCCAGGGTGCTGTGTCTGCTCAGATGGCTCCAGATGGGGAAGAGGGCTGGGAAGGAAAAGTGGCAGATAGCAGCTGAAGCTGGATCAAAGCTGGAGGCCTCACCTCCATACAACAAGCATTGATAGGAGCTGGGTTTTTTCCAGCTGTGTTTTGGGTGGCCATGTTTAAAAAGTGCCCTTTTACAGAGAATTTTGAGGATTTGATTCTAAAAATCCACAAATTTTTACTGTTTTCCCCATCTCATCCTGCCTGTGGGCATGAAGGGACAGATCTTGACCTAAATTAAAGTATCTGTAAGTGTGGAGCTCAGGTGGCAGGACCCCATGGCCCTGTGTTGACCAGAGGTAATGCTTCAGCTGTGGGGACTTTTTTCAAGGGGTGATCCATCTTTATTGCCATGTTTGCTGTGTGAACATGTCTGTGCAAGATGTGTAATAAAAGCAAGGCAGCTTTTTCTATGGCCTTCCTGAGTTAACAGAAAGCTGGCAAAGCTTTCATAGCCCTTCCCAAGTGCCCTTCTTGTGACCATGCCAATATGTTTTGCAAACACCGAATTGGCCAAAATAGCTGCTTTCACGTAACCTAAAATTTGTCCACATAATGTGCTGAGAGGGAATGAGTAAGAGTTGTGAGCAGGCCTGTAGGAACTGGTATATGCCCCTGCAGTGCTGTTCTCTGTGCAGCTCAGGATACAATAATGCTCTTGTGCAAGTCTGGGGGTATTTAGCAGAGGTGCTTGGTACCTGCTGCCAGCTGTCACTCTTTCTTTTCACTTCTCCTGCTTTGACAAAAAAGGGGATGGAGTCAAGTCTTTGAACAAAGCGAATACCAGACACTTACAATTTAATTTTGCAATCTCATGATATGGAAAAGCTAAAGAGAGATTAATATATGATAGGAAAACTTGCTAGCAGGACAAGAAAATGTGTCAGATATATCAGGACAGCTCTAAGACTTAGGTCTTCACTAGTCACATTGACTAGGCAGCACTGCTGAGATCCATAAGCCTGTGTTGGCTGCTCCACCAGAAGTGCTGGTGCCAGCAACTGTAGTCTTGCCATAGGACTGAAGTGTCCCAGCCACTCTGCCATGAGATCCCTGAAGCGAAGGAGATCTAGCTATGAAGTTTGCCAGGCTGGGGGAATTGAAACCCAAGCTAATCTGAGTCACAGAGAACAATTTAGATTGGAAAAGACCCTTGAGGTCATTGAGTCCAACAGTTAGTCCAGACCTGCCAAGTTCACCACTAAACCAGGTCCTCAAGTGCCATATCTTCATGTCTTTTAAATACCTCCGGGGATGGTGTCTCACCACTTCCCTGGGCAGCCTGATCCAGTGCTTGACAACCCTTCAGTGAAGAAATGTTTCCTAGGATCCAATCTAAACCTCCCCTGGCATAATTTGAGGCCATTAATTATGTTCATAGTAGACAGGGACAATCTGTTTCTCCTGGCTTTCATCCTGATGAATAGGACCACTTCAAGCATTTCCTATCTTCTCAATCTATTTTTATCTGGAGGAGGTTTCACAGAACATGCAGTATCTCAAGGAGAGCAATACTCAAGTCAATTGAACCGTGTGACTTACTCCAAGCAGGAAGTCATCCTGGAAAGCGTTCCTAATTCTCTGCTTACAGCTTCAAAAGCAATTTGCCAACCTAAGAGCCGCCTTGTTACATGACCGAGGAGAATCTGTGCTGGCAAAGGTCCCTGGTCCATGGGCAGGAGGCCGGGCCGGAGCAACTGGACTCTACTTGCAAGTTGTGTTCTGCAGTGCAATCCTGTCTGATTGCCTGGGGTGTGAACTGCTTCCATGGAGGTAACTTTGCACTGCATCAGATACCCTCTAAAATAAGCTCAAGGAAAAGTGCTTTGGTCTATTTTAATGTCTGCACTAACTGGTTTTGTCATTTCACAGACATGAGGTGACATGACAAAGATTTCACTAGAAATTGTGGGGCATTGTCATGCCTGTAAACTGAAAAGGAAAACATCTGGGTTTACTCAAGGCAGTTTTGCAGGAAAAAAGCCAGGGATCTGCCAAAAGTTTGCTGAAATTTAAAATATTAGCTAAGCCTCATGTTGCTATAGGACACAAACAGGACAACAGCTTCGAGGAAAAGTTTGAGGTGGTACTTCCCCAGCTGCAGTTTTGAGCGAAGACCAGGGAGGAGGGCAGCACCCCCTCAAGACAGATTCCTTGCAGGGGGGAAGGGGATCCACTTTCATTCAAAACAAGCCCTGCAGATTGGCAGGGGGTCAGCCTGCAGCACCCAGCCCCTGGTGTGTTGGTGAAGGAGTCCATGGGCTCCATGGCTGAGGGAGTACTAAAAAGGGATAACACTCTTTCAAAGCACATCTGGAAAACCTGGCAGTGCCCAAAGATTTACTGCAGTTCTGAAGCACAGTTGTGTTATTTTCGTTTTTGTCAGGGTATCAAAGTGGCTGCTAGATTCTCCACCTTTTTTGCAGAAATGGAAGAGCCAGAAATAATCTGAAAAAAAGCTGTCTTCCAGCATGTAGATCTACATTATAGGCTCTTGCATCACCATGGCAATTAAGAAATCTCTGACATCTTAAATTTCACCGAGAAGGAAATAAAGCAGTAAAATGTCACAACATGGCAGGATGAAATCTGTCCTTCCTGGATACCTAGTGAGATAAGCAGTTCTAGACCAGGATCAGACACAGCAACTGAACTATAACAGGCTCCTGTCAGAGGGCTCTATTGGTAGAGAGGAGTAATGTTATGAGTGGTTAAAGAGCATTGAAAATTTCTATCCTGCCCCTTGGAAAAACATGTTAGTTAAACATTAATGTGGTTCCTTTGCTAGTGGCACAGGTCACAGGATGGGGAGAAGCACGGACAAATGACCACAAACTTGTTTCTCTCACCTTTCACAGATCCAGTGTTACATCTTGGTTTTAGGCTTCATAAGTCATGTTTACCTTAATATGTTCCTGACATAGTGATTTTAGGAAATAGCATTGCTGGTTAGCCAGCACAGACTAAAGCCTGCTGAAGAAGGTGCTGCTGTGCAAGTGCCACCACTGCCTTGTTTCTCAGCCTCTCAAATACTTGCTTCTGCCACATCATTTGGCTGGACACCAGCACTTCTCTGACCCTTCTCTGAGCTGAGTTATTTCATTAAGATGGCAAAAAACTAAGGAAAACTGAATCCCTGCTGGGTCTGTAGCAGGGAACTAGATCCATTCACTAAAGGGTCAGATAGCTGGCAAGGAAGGAATTATATACTGGGGAAGAGCAGGGGTTGGGAAGGCAAGGGGCAGGTCTCCCTCCTTTGGAAACAAGGAGCTGTTGGAGCAGGTTGGCTGTATTGTCTAATTGCACCCGTATTGCTCATGGTGCAATGGCACCCTGACAGCTGGGCCAGCCTCAGCCCCTGCTCCATCCTCCAGTGAGCAGGGCAGGTGAGACAGGACAGGCGGCAGGAGCCACTGCAAGATGGGTTTCACTGGGCCTCTGACTTGGGGGAAGCTACATGGCAGTCTAGGACAGCAGAGATACGAAAAATATGGCCAAGGGAAGGGGGAACAGAGGAGGAGGCTTTCCCTGGCTCCAGCCGCAGTAGTCCCACATCCTGTTTTCGTTACTGCAGTCCCTCCCCTATGCTGATCTGCTCCAAAACCTGCCGGGGAAGTGAAAGAATAACCAGAACAACACGTTTGCTACTGAAAGGCACTCAGCCTTGAGCTGTACACATGCAGCAGAAAACAGGGTGTCAGAATCTGGTGCTGAACGTGACAGGCCAGAGATAACATGGATCAGGCAAAGACACGAGGTCCCAGCCCCACGGGGTCAGGAAGAGTGTGACACGGGATTTGTGCTGTCCCGAGGCTGGCCGCAGGAGATGATGGGTGATCCAGCATAAAGCTCGAGCAGCACAAACAGAAGATACTAAAGCTCCTATTAAAAAAACCCCCAACCCTGCCAGCACAACAGATTAACTGTGAAAACTTGACTCAGCAGCAAGGGTTTGGTGTAAAGCAGCACTTTACACTGTGTGGCTGCAGTGATTTTGACCTTGGAGTCCTAATGCTGGATTTATTGCACTGTAAAATCATGGGCACAGGAAGGGCAAATGACCAAGTGAGGCCAAAGCACACAGCACCTCAGGGAAAGAGGCTGGTAAGACTAAGCCTGCAAAACACTAGGTCTGCTGGGTCTGGCAGTGTTCAGAGCTCTCAGCTCTGTTGTAAGCACTCATCAGAGCAGATTAACAGTTTGCCAAGTCCAGTGTCTGTATGAAAAGTTGGGAAGAAGGAATATGATAAATTATCTTTCCATATCTTGATTGCATCTAATTTGGTAACTGACCATCTGTCTACTTTTTTTTAGCCTCTTTTTAAGTCTGTAATGTGTGCTTGTTTTCAAAATCACTTCCAGATATAAAACTCAGATAACAATCCCTTTTTAATTCTTTCACATTAGATATTTGGGTGTAATGGGTATTGGTGAAATGATTTTTTTACCATTGCCTTGTTCATAAACTCCTCTTTATTAAAGTGTGCCATATTCCAGAATAAGAATGCTCTACCAGTCCTCTCATGTAAGTAGCCCCAGTGCCTACAATATACACACTGACATCCAAAGTTGCAGTTCTACAAACCCCTCGGCACAAAATAAAGGTCCTTTAAACTAGCAGAGAACTGATCCAGCTCCTGGGGTAGTGTTCTTGAAGTGGGGTCTGTAGGAAGGAACCTTATGAGAGAAAGGAACCGTGTGAGGAAGGTATCGGTGTTATCTCAATCGATTAACAGATTTTTTAAAAATAGCTGCAAGGACTGGAGTGTCAGACATGCACAATGACAAGGACTGAGTTCATAGAAAAAAATTAAATAAACTAAACATTAAATCCACATGGAATGCTATGAATTTGAATGTCTAAAATTTGTCTCCTAAGGATTTCTGACGACAAATTCCAATACTTTTTAACAGACAGTGAAAATGCTCTAAAGCCAGATCTGAAATGAACACATTTCTCAAGATGCGTCATCTCCTCTCATGTCCATTTACTTTCTGGCCCAGCTTCAGATAACATGTGGGAACCATAGTTTCTACAGAACTTACCACAGGCAGTATGTTCTGGCTACTGGCATTCATATTATTATTAAGATGAGGGATCTCAAATATTTCCATTTATTTTACAAGGAAGTTAAGAATTTCTGCATAAAATTATCAGTAAGTGAAATATCTTTTCTGAAACCAGGTCCTGGTTATTTATATTACCTGGAAATAGGACAATGAAGATAATAGATATTTTGAATCAGAGGTAGCTCAGAAAGAAATGACAGGGAAAAATAATTTTGAATTCCATCAAAATGGAAACCATTCAGAAATGGCTGGTGAAATTAAAAAGTTTGAGAAAAATAATTTCAGGATAAATGAAATACTTGGTTTGACTAAAATGAATTATTCTTTCTGCTTTGAGCATTGCCATGCATATGAAACATAGAGAGTAAATTTCAAGGAACTACCAAGTCAGAAAGGTCAAAAAAAAAAAATCCATTTCATTTTGAAAAAAGCAGAAGTGAAATAAACAATTTTCTTAAAAAGATTGTTTTTTTCTTTATAGACAACTATAGCCCAGCATCAAATCACAAAAGCTTGCAGCATTACTGAAACTTCTCTGAGAAATAATCTCACATTTGTGCATGTAAGTTGCTTTCCAGGTGGGAAGAGGAGAGAACAGGAGGTGGATGCAAATAGCCATAAGGAGACAGGAGCTACAGGCCCTGCTGCCCATCTCCTCTGGTGAGTGTCCTGAGGGGCCCCAGTCCTGGTTTGCTGGCAGGACTCAGAGAAAATGAATCCACCTGGGACTCCCAGCCTACACTGTGCACAGATGGAGACATCTTGAGCCAATGGAAGAAAATCAAAACCTCTTGTTCTGAAATGACTTTAATCTGGTGAGGGAGAGACCTCCATATGGATGCTAAAACAAGCAGAAATTCTTACTGACAGCGTAACCCATTTAGATTTCCTGTATATATGGGTTTAAGGAATAGACACTCAAGCACTGATTTTTGTGACCTCCTTCCCTGTTTTGTGTGGCACCTGAGATGCCGCCCTGACTCCCTCCCTCTGGGTCAGCTGTTGATGCACCAGCCCCTTGCTTCTAAGAGCAAAGGGACTGGGCACCTTGAGTCCATGCTTCGAGTGATTCTGCTTGGAAGACATGAGTATTGCCCTGGTACCGGTAGCCCAGGTGCAGCTCTGCTGTTTACCCTTCAATTTCATCCCAAATTTTCAAACCACTTTCTGTTTGATTTTCAATCTATGCTTTAGGTTACATCTCCTTCTTGATCTTCCTAGAAGTTGTATTTGCTGTATTTGCAAAACCATTATCAAATAGCTATTTGCTGCTGCTAATACATAGAAGGGAAAAAACATTTCTGCCAAAAACATGAGAGAGATTCCTAGTCCTAAGGGCAGCATATCTCAGCTCTAAAACCATATCTGCACATGAACTGTACTGCCTTGCAATGGGTTAACCATCATGAGCTGGAAGTGCTTATTTCTGGGAAGAAGAATCCATCTGCAGAGGCATCTTTATATTAATCAGATGGAAGATGGGACCGTAAGGTGTGTGAGGCGTAAGTGAACCCGTAAGGATAAAGCCTCATCTTCATCTATAACTCAGTAGAAACTTTCCAATTGGAGTATTTTGGCAGTATGTCATTATTTGAAAGGGCATATTGCTGCAATGTGGCGTTAGCTTGCTTTCTGCGTACACTATATACTGAATGGATTTAAAAAAAAAAAAGTATTTTGGCATAGGATGAAGCACAGACACAATAACTATAAAACACAGCACAGAAACTCCGATGGCAATCACCCCACGCAGCAGGGGGCTCATATTCAGCTAAACCAGTCTTCTGGTACAGCAGGTTCTGGCTAGTGAGACTCCATTGTCATTTACAAGCAAGCATATTTAAGTGGTTAGGATATCTTCATTCCATTTTGTTCTGATTTGGCTGGTCTCCTTGTACTCATTCTGTCTGAGCACACTTAAGGGACCAAACCCTTCATTTGCATATTCAGTTACACAATAATTTTTTCATCAGGTCACTCTTCTCTGAGTTACCATTTGCCAAGTACTGCATTTGCAAGCATTTGCTGGTCTCAGGAGAGGCGAAGCTTCACTTGTCTTGGGAAGAAGAAGACAGAAGTCCTCACTAGCAGGAAAAACTGGGTTAGATGAAAAATGCATTAGCATAAGTAAGATAAAAATTTAGGGTGCAGAAACTGTAATTGCAAAATACATCTGTGTGAATTCTGGCATTAAGGGAACCCTGGAAACCACTAAGAAAATAACTGCCATTAGCCTGGGAATGACAGTAAAACAGGTTTAAACTAAACTACATTACGTGGTGTTTAGGATGCACCAAGGACATGTGCAATCATTGAGGTGTACCTGTAGAGCACATCTGAGGCAGTTTGCCTCTGCCTGGCCATTCTTCACTGGACTTAGCTTTGCCCCATCTCTGTCTCTCAGATGAGAATCTGTAAGCCAATTCTCACCTGGCAGAAACTGCTCACTTTTTATTTTTGGTATAGTTATTTCTGGTCAGGACAAGCAGTTTCAGTTGGTGCATCATTCCATCAGACAAGCACCAGAGCCAGTGCTTGGAAGAGATCAACGTCTCCCATCCAGTGTAAGCAGGGCTGGCAGAGGACTGGGAGCTCCTTGCTCAGCAGCCAGGGGCACACAGTTTGACAGAGCTCTGTATGCAGCACCTGGGAGCTCAGGTACTTTAACTGTACTCTGGTTGTGTAACTCTAAGGAGTCTGTTCCTGGGCTATAAGAATCCATCATCTTTCTCCAGGATTCATAATGCTGCAATATCTTTTTCTCTGTGTAGAGCTTCTGAGTTTAGATGAAACCAGTTTGTTTGGGGGCAAGGAGTATGTAGCCCTTACACTGAGAAGCACAGGCCTTGAACAGTTGGTAGGCATGTTCTAAACAGTGTCAGAAAAAGCTATGGCTTTGGAATGAGGATTGCTCAAAGTTTGTCTTTTTTTCTCCCCTCCCGGTTCCTGTGAATTTACAGCATCATTGTTTCTCATCATGTCAGCAAACCAGCCTCAAATACCCAGGGTTTGTCCCCACCAAGGAAATCCAAAAAGATAAATAATGTGGAGACAGCTGAAAGTGCCATTCAGATGCAACCCCATCACTATGTGTTACTCCTGGCATAATTCATTTTTTTCCGTGTAAGTGTTCTGGTTTTGATTTGGTCTCAGTACACAGCCTATTCCTAAGAACACTACAACACCAGTTGCAGTTCCTGCCTCTTGTGCTGCTATCCCAGCTTGACAGTCACTGCTGCTAAACAGCAGCAGAACTGAAATGCTGAGGAACGCGGATGGGAAGGGACTTTTGGAGTCCAAGCAAAGCTTGTAAGGAGAACAGCTTAAACTGCAAATGTATTTGGGAGGTCGAGATTCTGTAGAAAAGATTAATTTGAGACTTTTAGAACAGGAAAGGAGACATAGCCACATATCTTTCATTAAATAGTATGAGGAAATCTCCATGACCAGCTTGGAAATTTTGATATAAATTATTTAATTGCAGAATGACAGAGTCTTCCTGAGCAGTACTAGCTCCAGCTCTGACTCTTTATAAGTACCAAATTCATAGAATATAATGATAGAAAACAAACACAGAAAAACTGTTACACATACAAAAGTGCTGAAAAATGGAATACTTTCTAGAGTGATTAAAAAAAAAAAAAACAAGTTCTTAAATTCAAGCTGGCATTTAGGGGCTACAACCATGTAGAAACCTTGGAAGGAAAAGGAGCATTGACTGAAGGTTATTGTTATTATTCTTTTTCTGGTAAAGCAGGAGCCAGTTGTGCTAGAGTTTATCCCAATAATTTTAAAGGGAGCTGTTACTTTGTTGTTCTCTTAAACTTCTGACTACTTCTGGTTTCATTTTTTTTTTGTCAAACCCACAAAAATTTGTTAAGGAGGACTTGGTTAGTTCAGTGCAAATTTCCATTGCTTGCTTTCTGACCACTGTTTCTTTTAAATTTTACATGAGCAGAGGTAGCTCGATGGGTTTGGAGCTTAAGTTCCCGTTCTTTGACAATCCAAGCATGGGAGAACTGCAGCTTGATATAACACTCAGAGTAAAAACTAGGGAGGTGTTCGGTTTCTTCTTAAGTCATCTCTCCTGTTTTTCAATGTTCCTTTCGTACCGCCCCCCCCCCATAATGACTGCTGAATAGTTTGCAAAGAATGCTGCAGACAACCAGTCTTGTGTGCTGCAAAGTGCTATATTCCTCTGCCCCTGGAAGCTCTCCGGTGTGAACACCATTACTTATTTGTACAGAGAGCCTAGCAGGTTACACTGTAAGTTGAGGTGAGGAAACAAATCTGTAGAACTCTTAGAAGAGGAAAAAGGAATAGATCTGAAAAGAGAGCCCATGAGAATTACTGCAGAGTCACACAGAAAATTACTTTAATTTAGCTAGTCCTACAAGGTCCACCAGCCTGTTGGCCCCTCGAAAGAACAGGCTATATCCTTGCCTGCAACCCCAACACCTTTTGAGGAAATGAGTGTGAACCAAGGCCCTTTGAGAAAACAAGTAAGAACCAACTCTCTTTGTAGCTTTTGGTTTTGAAATATTTCCCACTGTCCAAATCAAAAACTTCTTTCAAAAAATCCTTCTTCATCTGGTTTTGACCCTGAGGTAGAACTAAACTTCCCAAGCACCAAAGTCCTCAGGGAGACCATAATTCATTCCAAAGGCAATGGCAGCTCAGCTTTCAGTTGAGGTAGCAGGCTAAAGGACCTTACCCTCCATGTCTGTGTAAGAGGCTGTGGGTGCACATATCTGGGAGTGGGATGGGGATGGAACAGGGAGGATCAGTCTTTCCTGTGTAAGCCCAGGTGGGCCTGCATAAGTATAACATCAAACCACAGTATAGGATCAAGAATCACAAATAAAGTCACCTCCAGGTGCTGGTTTGCTACTTCAGATCTTTTCTGATGGCCAGGATTCCAAAACACTTTCAAAACTTTCTTCGTGACTATTTTCGTGTTTCCCAAACAAGGAAACACCTCCTGCCCTGGAGCAGCAGTTCTTAAGCTTTGAGGCACAGAGCATTCTGTGGCAGCGCTTGGAGAAGCCGCTGGTTATTCACACAATGGTACAGGGCTTGTACATTAATATGGCTCTTTTGAAGCTAATTACCAGAACATAACAAAAGAAATAAAAGTTGGATGGAGTAACTTCTTGAATTTACTCTGTAATCTGTGGACTAACAACTGGTCTGCAATGCCATAATTTGCTGTGACATAGTTTGTGGTACGCAAATCATGGAGAACTCTGGCTCTCTATTGCATAATTACCATAACAATTTATGTTGGCTTAAAAGTACTTAGTCCTGTACATCCTGCTCAATCAAGATGCTGATACTGCTGCTGATAAAATACAAGTTATCTGACACACACCTGCACCAAATTTATTCCTGCACTTGACATGAACAAAGCACAGCTAAGGTCAAACATAAGGAAGTTCTAGTTAATCGTAGTTCTGGAGTGAAGTAGAAGCAATGGACATAAATTAGTGTAATACAGAGCAATTCTCAGAAAAAAAACCCCTAATATTTTATTATTATCTCCCCGTGAGACTGCAATTTGCAATTTGCACTATAATTCCATCAGCTGTCTTTTCTGCTTCTGTGCATAATCAGATATAACATCATATGTCATTAAAGAAACAATTATTCTAACAACAGACTAATAAATGCCTTCTGTTAGATGCAGGATTCAGCCAGCAAACATGAATAGACCTTTTACATCAATACCAGTGAGGATTAACAGTGACATTTTTATGTCACCCACTCATTCGTGAATTGCCACATTGTCACTGCAAGCCACAGGGTGGAGGAAAAAAATAAGGAGACAACCAGCAAATGCAAAGTTAACACTCGTGGGAGTGAAGAAACTGTGACTATTTAAAGATGTTAGTCAAAAACTCTAAAATTAGGAAATATTTGAATCCCACATAAATTCCGTATTTAAGATTGTAGGATTGAATATTTATTGAGAAGTTGCCTGAACATGGGTTTGGGGGTTTTTTTGGGTACAGTACTTCCTACTTATTCACAGTCTTCCTGTGTTAACTTGGACAACCTATACAGTATTTGTGTGCCTCATATTTCCTCAGGCTTATAATTTTTGGGATATATTTTAGGCAGTATTTCCCGTTCTGATAAGTGGATTGGAAGCAGTTTAGTAGTGTCTGCAAAGAATCTACAGCTAAAAAGATTCTAGGGACTGTAGGTGAGGAGCTTCATCCTTTCTTGTATTTGAACATCTGAGATTAATGGATACTGACTGTGCAATGTCATCAACAGTTTTGACAGCTTAATGCATTTCCTCCTCTCCCAATCAATCAATGTCCACTTCTTCAGTATTATTTCCCTGTTGTTTCATTCAATCTCAAGTTAAAGAAGCAGGCAAAACCTTCATGAGGCTGCAAAGGAACATTAAAAAAAAAGCTACACTGGCAACATTGGCAACAACAACTCCATAGCCTTCAGCAACAATTCCTTCCCAAAAAGAACACTGGTGGAAAAGCAATAATCTGAGAGTAGCTAACTCTTCATTACTGACCCACTACTGTAACAGGTCAGAGGGATTTAAACTAGGCACCAGAAGAGGACCTCTGAAGAGCAGTAGTGTGGAATATGGAACACTAAAATCATTCAGTGGTTACAAAGACAGGAGCTGTTGCCCTGCACTGCTTTCTCACTGCATGTACTGGCATGTTTGAGATGGGTTGCTCTTTTTTTCCATTGTCTTTACAACAGGCATTTCAGTTTGAAGGGTGTGTAGGAAAGTGAACTTTCAAAATGTTAGTCATCTGTAAAGTTACAGTATTCTACTTTCAACAGGATGTGAGGCAAAGTTTTCCAGAACTTGGATTCAGTTACACAGGGATCAAAAGGGGCTCATTTGTAAGATGATGTGGGCATTCCAGTTAGCCAGAAATCCCATTAAGGACCCATTGTAAAAGATGCTACTTTTGACATGGTTAATGGAAGAATCATTGGAAATTCTGTAAACTATGTGCAATGTTTCTTATTCAAAGCAGAGTACGACTCACAGTGTTGACTTTTAGGTACATAACCCTAAAATCATGAAGGAGACAGTGTGGTCTTCTCCTACATTTGCCCACCAACTTTAAGTTTTGTTCTTTCCACTTCTGAAATTTCAAGTGGAAAAGGAAAGCTTATTTTTAGTTTTGACATTTAATTCTTAATAAAGAGATTTCTTTATTTGAAGCATCTCCATTTTCTGAGCTTTATAGATCTATTAATCAATATTTATACAATTCAAGCTACTAAAAATAGAGCGAGAGGAAAAAAATAAAGGGGACATGTGGGAAGCAGCTAGGAAAGAAGAAGGTAAGTACAAAAGGGATGAAGATGCACAGCACTCTGCTCCCAAGAGCTCTGCACTTTGCCAAGAACCATCAGCAGACTTTTTCATAGCAGGACTTTGCTACCTAGTGGAAAACCAGTTGCTTCGTTTTTAGCCAGGGTTCCAGTCTAGAAGGAATCACACTTTAATTTAGAATTCTCTGATTTGTTATCTGTTCTGAGCTAAATTGTAAACTTTGCAATGATGTAAAAAATAACAACCACTATCCTGTACAATTGGTATATCAGAGAGAAAAAGCAGTCCCTTAGTGCATGCAGGAGAAGTCTCTGCTCAATGTTTGCCTGTTTGCAAACATCACTCCAGATAAATTTACTCCAGATCTGGGAAAAGGTTTGGGTTCTCATTTTATTTAAGCCCCACAAATGTAAACACTGGATAAAGGCCACTACCACATTTCTCTTGCGTACACAAGTTCAAGAACTGCCCAGCACTTTAATTATAGCAGAAACAAAAATTTGGCTACAAGGAAGTTGAGATTACTGCAGGAACTCGAAGCAGACTTTCGGAAAATTTCAAGTTAATACCCAAAAGTCTAATATTTCCTAGCATGCTGACAGCTGTCAGTGACCCACTATACAGCCCTTAAAAGACATACTGTGGATGTAGTACTGCAAGCTCTTACCCCTGACACAACTAACTCATTTTGCAAAAAAACCCCCCATCCTTAATGAGATATCTTTAAGAACAATGATGTATCTTATGAACAGATATGATAAACTTGCAGCAACTCTTTTCAGTAGTTTCCTGTAGCTATTGTTCAGTGTTGATCCAACTGATTTCTGTCTGTAACTAGAGATTAATAACAGACTGTTAATTAACTGTCAGCTATATGATGTTAATTAGCTATGTCAGCTATATGAGGTACTTGGCACCATTTAACACCAAAAGTCTTCTCAGCCCTCCAGTTTCACCCATAGTTCAGTTAATGTCATTTATTCACATGTGAAAGTGTGATACCTGTGTAAATATCACAGGCAGATGAAATGATGTAGCATCTCTGCTTCCATCCCCATCCAAGGAAGAACTGCCAGCAGCTTCAAAAGGCCTCAGACTTACCAGTGCTGGAGCTCACACTGTGCAGCTGCAGACTGCAGGGGTGGCAGCTACAACACCCACAGTCTGTTCCAGCCAGCCCCGCTGTGACAGAAGTGGACGTTTCAAGAGGCAGAAGACAAGTGTGAGGTTGGTAGCCAGTGGTCCTGCTGAGGGAAGCAGCTGAACCAGCAGGACTTACCTGCATTCCTTTAATTATACTGTCCCAAACTGTCACAGTCATTTCCACAGGATGTATCTACAGTAAGATCCTACACTGCAGACAAGAAAGAAAAGAAATAGCAAATATAGATGTCCTTTTATTTAAGTGTTACAAGCATGTTTTCTGGTACTTTGATGCTTTATATCGTGCAAGTGTATGTCCAGTGAAGAGAGACATCTTTACAGTCTGCACAGTTAATTTTATCTTTCTGTATTTAAAGTAGTAAAAGGGAGAGCACCTCTTTAGTATGAAATGTCCCAAGGGATTTCTGTGCCTCAACATGTATTGCAGACATCCTTTATCTCTTTTTAAAAAGGAAGGAAAAAACCCCCACACTTCCAGAACAGCAAACTGCTCCACCCAAACAACCATCACCCCATCCAGCTTCAGAAAGAGACATCTGTTATTTCTGCCCACCCTACTACCAGTTTCTCAGGCACTCTTAAGGAACTGCAAAGTGAAATTACTGGGAGAGCTCAACAGCCAGCCAGCAAAAGTGAAAGGCTTTTGGCTTCAGCAGAGAAGTACTGAGGAAATGCCCAGATACAGCCCACATGACTGAATTATTCTGGTAGTCAGTAGCATTTGAGATTAGGTTTGCAAAGTCTCTTTTCATGGACAAGGGTTGATAAATTCTACAGGCTTCCTGCTTTAGACTGATAGCAGTCAGCTTCAATCATTTACCTGCACTGATGCAGAGCCATGCATGGACATGGATCCGTTCACTCTTGCCAGTCCCACTGCAGGTTTGCCAAACGCCTCTTAATGAAATAAGGGCAGGTTGAAATAGATTAATGTGACTTGCCCCCAGGAGCACCCCCCAGGGGAGGGGACAGTTTACAGCTGTCTGTGCAGAAGGGTAGGTGCACCTAAATACACTACAATAGTTCATTTGGCATGGCTGGTCTACCCGAAAGAACACGGTATGCTTTTGCACCTTGACCTGAGAATTTCCTGCTCTAAGGGCATCCCTTATGTGCCACTAGCAGCTTCACTCCTTGTAAAAGTCTCAGAATATGGTTTCTTCAGGTTTTACCACAGGAGACGAACTACCTAACTTGTAACACAGTTTTATTAAAAGCTAACACAAAACCTGGTGAGTTGGCTTAGTTTTTCCAATAAAGAGTGCACATCAGGACACGTCAACACTAAATTTGGCTAAACCGAAAAATCATAGAGATAAATTCTGGAACAGCTGCAAAATGATGTTTCGTTATAACAAAACTAGGAATTCAAAATCATGTTTCATTTCTTTCTGTCAGGCTGTTCACAGTTTAACACAAACTGAAAAGCTAGCCCCTCTCCTAAAACCTTCTATTAATCTCAGACTTCTTCCTTCTTTGCACACTCAGATGAGGATGTGAAAAAATGAAAGTATGTACCTTTTTCTTTTCTTCAATGCCAACAAGGAAACAAAATGCACAACTCAATGACTTATTTTCTGGATGAAGTCTCTGAAGTTTAGTCTATTGCCTTCAGGTTCATATGCATTCCATATAACTCAAGGTGTATTAAGTCAGGACTGTAATCTCCTTAGCCTTCTTTTCTAGCTAATGGAAAAATAAGTTTGCAATGCAATGCTGAAAGGCTTCTCTTCCAGTGAGAAGCCTGAAGTTAAGCTGGGCTATTCTGATGTACCAGGACTGTGCTGCAACAGCTGTAGCTACACTCAACACAAGAGTTGTTTGTGCTTTTGCAAACAGTACTAGTCACACTAAGAAATGTTAGTAAGAGGGCCAGCTAAAATACTTATCATCAGACATTAATTTATGTTAGAGCTCTCAGCAAGCCATCTTTCTCAACTGTTACTCTAGGAGAAAGGTTGTATGTTTAGATCTAATTTTCTAAAGAACTGGTCAAGCCATCACATGATCAGCAAGCCTCCTGTAGACTGCTCTCCTACCAAGTGCTCCACTTCCCCCATAACCTCAGCTGCTTTCACATGCCTCTGTTCCCTCCTAACTTCCCAAGAACACTTCCTCCTCCCTTCTTCTCTCACTTGTGCCACCGTACTATTGATTTAGGGTTGCTTGGCTTGGAGCTGCATGCATCCTGATCCACCAGCATGGTAACAGCTGAGACTTTTTTCAGTTTAAGCAAAAATCTGGATGTCTGTTAGGAGCTACTGGCCACATGAGGTTTTAACATGTCTTCTGGTAAGGCAACAGCTTCAAAGAATTTTTAGATACACCAAAATCCCACAGTCTAGCTTGGTAATGAAACTTCCCTTTACAGTAGCCACCAGCTGTAGTTGAGACACATTACAAAATAACTTAATCCTAAACCTTTTTTAATTAGGTATTGACCTTTACACAGTGACTAAAACTAGTATTCGTCTTTCCAGAGTCAGAGATATTAAGCTGCACAGAAGTAAGGTCAGGATGCTATTTTAAGTTAAGCAATGCTATTCTCCCAGGTCCTTATTTAGACATACTTGTCTACAACAAAAACTGTTGTGTCTTCATTTACTTTGACATGAGTTATTAGAAAGAAGCTACCAAAGAAAAACGTTACTGTCTTGCAAACAACTCTACTGTATTTTTTCCATGTCTTACTGCTCGAGTGTTAGACAGCACCAAACATCCTGATGATTAAACAAAAACACCACAAAACAGTACATAGTTTTAATAGCCAATATACACCTAAGTATGTAGCATACAGGAGCCAATTCAGAGCATTCATGGGCTCTTTTTATTTCGTAAAATTAAAGCTTACAGATTCTCAACTCATAACCATTCAGAGACAACCACAAAAAGTGTATTAATAAAACCCAACGGGCTTCCAGGCCTCTAAAATTTTTCAAACAAAGTACAAAAAAAATACCACGTGTTTACATTACAGTCTTGCTGCCTTACACACCATCATAAAAAGTGAACAAACACATTCAGTAACTTCAGGCGTACCATTAAAAAGATACCAGTTAGTGCTCCAGTTTTCTGTACCATACAACTTTATTTCAGTCACATCCTTCTAGGCAAAGTATCCAAAATATTTGACTCAAGCATACCTTTAGACTGCAAATATACTGAATTAGGGCATCGAGTCTTTCCTATCTCAAAAAAACCCCAGAAAGTTTTAGCTCATGTTATAAAAAGTAACCATGTGGAATGTGACAAGTCATAACGTGAAATCAAAGTGCTTTATTCCCATAACGCAGACAGACACGAGTGGTTATCCAGCCATTCCTTAGTATATCTCAAACACCAAAAGATATTTGCTCTGTTGCACCCCATCTTGCAAAGACCTTTGGACCATTATGATGAAATTTCATTAACTGACAGTTAAACAGAATCAGTGGACCAGTAATTTCACTTCGATACTTCAAATAATGAGTTATAAATGAGACATCTTTTTATTATTTTTCAAGTTCCCTTAATAATTTCCAAAGTTCTACTGTATTGTGCAACATCATATTCCAGTTAGTCTCCCAAGGTATGCTCTATTCGAAACCGTCAAATTATTTCCCCAGAACCCAATAGCTGTCTAAGACTCTGTATTTTTGTGCAGTATTTTTCTTTGCTATTTGCATGTGAAGAGATAAACACCTCACCCAACAGCCTGTATGAAAGAACTATAAACTCTCAAAGCAGAAAACAACTTTAATAAGGTTTGGACATCAGTATGGATGGAATATGTGCTCAATTCAGATGTGCCCATACTGAAGAGTACTCATGTTGTAAGTGTTCAGTCAGAAAACTTCCTTCCTACAGAAGTCTAAAAACCTATTTATCTTCCAGAGAGAAGGAAGTTTAAGACTTAGGCATTTAATTCTCTTTTCTGTTACAACAGAATTAGCTCTACGTTATAATGTGTATGATTAATCCCCCCTGTTTCAGACACCCCACTGTACAGGTGTACAGTTTAAATGGGGAGGACTGACGGAAAACTTCTGGTCCTGTCCCAGAGACATAAAGGCAAAGTGCTTTGCAAGACTGATTTTATCCATCGCATTCGTGGCAACCAACCCAAAATGAAGGCACATGAAATCTATAACAATATAGCTTATAGATTGTAAACTAAAGCTGAACCTCTTTATAATTTCTAGTCTTTCTGCACAAAAGTAATGACCAGCACCTATGCAGAGGTTCTACTTTTTTTTAATGTAGCTTTTTCCAGAAATAGTTAAGTGTCACTTGCATGCCTGTGCAAACACTGTCATTTATTAAGTTTTAACATGAAGTGCAGAAACTGGTTGTTTATCTGCATGGAAAGTCTGATGCCAATGCATCAGTAGCACTTCCTTCCCGTTGCTACAAGAAATGTAAGTCACTAGCAACAGCCACAGATAGCTTTTACCTCAAAAGCGCACACTCCCAGCAGCAGTTTTCCTGTGAGGTGTTCTACAGTTTGTGGCACGCATTTAATCAGTGTCTCAAATTTGGATTTTAACATGTCAAAGCCTATCTACTTTTAGTTAGTTACAGGCCAGGCACACACATGCATCTTAAGGAAGCCAACTCAAAACATGCTTTGACAGATTCTGCATTGAAACTAGCCATACCTTACCAACTAAACACAGACGAGCTGCTACACTGAGTAGCATTCAGGATCCAGGGTGAGCTCAATACCTCTTAAGGAAAGCCGAATATGGATATAATCTGCCTCCCAGATTTCACTGGAACTGCTACCTTTAAAGCAGAGAAACAAGATTCAAGGTTTCCGACAGCTTCAGCAGATGGATAGGCTCGTCAACCAGATTAAGACTTACTAGGTTGTCAAACAACAGTTCAAAGCCTTGGCTATCACCTCTCTAGAAATACAAGTTTAAAAGAACTCAAACACCACTACTGTCACTTAACTAGAATATGTAATTATGCTGCTTCATTAAGAATGATAAACAGGGATAGAGTTTTGGAATTCTAGTTTTTCACCGTATGCGTGAATTCCTTTTTTTTCTTTCCCCCCTCTTTTATTTTTTCTCTATTTCTGCAGTGTCAATTGAAGGGATTGGCACACAAGTTACTAGTGAACACAGACCTGTAGCTACTACATTACAGAACCATACTAGAGTTTCATGAAGGTTTCATGCAATGATGTCTGTGCTCTTTTATTCTAAAAGAGAACAACTTACACAGGTAACACATACAACACAATTTTCTGATCTTAAATGCAGTGAGTTACACAAGGAACATTAATAAGAATTGACCAGACTTAATAACTGGAACTGAACTAGGTCTGGCACTTGAGAATTCACAGTGATTAAAATAAAAATGCTTTGCCTAAGACAAAACATAAGATACCAAATATATATAAAAACTCTTTGCTTCTATTGTCTTGTATTAGTATTCCAATTAGTATTCCAACAATAAGCAAGCTCAGTAGTACCTCAGACAGCAAAGATTTCTGCACATGGTTAACTTTATTCATTGCTTGCAGTGCAATTGATTATTTCAAAAAAATTTTTTAATAATATATTCACGATGTCAAATCAAGCAATTTTCAATGCATAAAGTCAACACAGGCTCAACTCTTTGATGGATTGAAGCTCTGACTCTGACAGGAAACCATTCTCTACCATCCCATTTTGTGTACCCAACTCCACACTGTGCCAGGTGGTATTGCTGTTAAGGAGAAACTTAAGGTATACTTATATATTACTGAGGTGTTCTTCTGACATAGCAAGTTGTTTGCTAATAGTTTATAGTACCAGTTGATAATATAAGAGTAAAGCATTTGCACTTTTCTTTCCCCCACTCACCTCACTAATCCTAGTAGATCCACTAACACAGGTTTACGATGCCAAAGCCTGCTTTTAGACAGAAAGGAGCACAGCTTTTAAACACCCCAGCGTTTCTCAACCCACCCACTGCCTCCCATTTCAGCACCGAGGGCCCGGCCGAAGCAGCTGCTCTCAGGAGCTGTGAGCTCCCAGAGCCCTGTTGATCTGCTGGGCTCACTGACCACACCGAACTGGGAGTTAAAGCAAGATACTCAGGACCCATCTGGCCGGAGTCCACGAGTGTAGATGAGCACCCACTCGTACCTGCCTCATCTTCTGCGCTACACCTGAGGGCACTTTGGTCCGTGCATCCACCTCCCAGACCTCCTGCTCCCTGGCCTTATCCAAACACATTGGACTTCGGCCTGAGCTTGAATGACGATTTCAGGGACTTCTCCTCATGCTCTTCCTCCTCAGTGTCACCACGAAAGGAGGGTGTGTTGTGGATGATTTGAGTCCTGAAGCGGATCTTATTAAGCCGAGGCTTCATCCGTCCGCTGCCAGAGGCTTTCCTGGTCATCTCCTTGCCTTTGCCTGGCACCGCTGCCCCATCGGTGCCATCAGCTTCCTCCCCAGTGCCGTGATGGTGGTGCGAGAGCCGGTAGTTCATGAGATTAGATGGCAACACCTTGGAGAGCCTCCAGCGCCCGCTCCCATTGCCAGCATTCCCTTCCTCCTCCTCCTCCTCCTCCTCCAGGGCTCCCACGAGGCTCCGCATGTCCCCCGAGGTGCCCTGGTGCAGGTACTGCGCAGCCTTGCGCCCGCTGTAGTCGCGGATGTCCACGTCGGCGTCGTAGGCTCCCACCAGCAGCTTCACGACCTCGGCGTGGCCGTGCATGGCGGCGATGTGCAGCGCCGTGTGCCCGCCGCTCGTGCGGGCGTTGATGTCCACGGGCAGCCCGTGCCGCTGGGCGAAGTTGACCAGCGTGGCCAGCAGCTCCTGCCGCCCGTGCTTGGCGGCCCAGTGCAGCACTGTGAAGCCGGTGATAAAATCCCGCTTGCAGAGCAGCGCCGGCTCGCNCTGCCGGCATCCTCGCCTGTTGCCGGCGGTGTCTCCTCAGAGCCTGCCCGTGGGGAGGGCGGCGGGTTCGGCTGCTCCTCGCTGTTCTCCGCCGCCGGCTCCTGCTCCCCGGGGGTCAGGGGGGCTGCGGCGGCGGGGGGCTCCGGGGCGCAGTACCGGCGGCGGAGGGGCANCCAGTGCCGTGATGGTGGTGCGAGAGCCGGTAGTTCATGAGATTAGATGGCAACACCTTGGAGAGCCTCCAGCGCCCGCTCCCATTGCCAGCATTCCCTTCCTCCTCCTCCTCCTCCTCCTCCAGGGCTCCCACGAGGCTCCGCATGTCCCCCGAGGTGCCCTGGTGCAGGTACTGCGCAGCCTTGCGCCCGCTGTAGTCGCGGATGTCCACGTCGGCGTCGTAGGCTCCCACCAGCAGCTTCACGACCTCGGCGTGGCCGTGCATGGCGGCGATGTGCAGCGCCGTGTGCCCGCCGCTCGTGCGGGCGTTGATGTCCACGGGCAGCCCGTGCCGCTGGGCGAAGTTGACCAGCGTGGCCAGCAGCTCCTGCCGCCCGTGCTTGGCGGCCCAGTGCAGCACTGTGAAGCCGGTGATAAAATCCCGCTTGCAGAGCAGCGCCGGCTCGCAGCTCAACAACCCCTCCAGGCGCTCCCACCGCCCGTCCGAGGCCGACAGCATCCAGGCGTGCTCCAGGGGGTCCAGTGCCACGGAGCCGGTGGTGCTTCCCTCCTCCTCGGCGGAGGACGAGGCAACCGAGGCACTGTCCGAGTCGCGGCCGCGGCCCCCGCTGGGGAGAGCGCCGCGTTTCAGCTGGGGAGAGCTGCCCCGCGCCGCCTCCCGCAGGCTCCGGCGGCCGCCGCCCTGCGCCGCCGTCCCCGGGGCTCCCTCCGCCGCCCCCGCCTCGTCCGCCAGCGGGG
>VYXC01003756.1:255814-309813 GCA_013397175.1 Platysteira castanea | reverse complement strand
CCTGCTGCAGCTCCGCCGGCTCCGCCATCGCTGCCGCTACCCCATCGCGCCACCGGCACTCCTCCTGCTGCTACTGCCGCTGCTGGTGATGGTGGTGGCAGTGGTGGTGCGGGCGCGGCAGAGCCGCTGCTGCCTGAGCCCCTCCTCCCGGCGGCAGCATGCCCGGCAATCAGTGCCGCGGCGGCGGCACCGCGCCGCCCTCCGGCCGGGAGGCGCCCGCCAGCAGCGCCCGCCTCGGCGGCGGAGCCGCAGCGCATCCCCTCCCCGCGCTCCTCCCCGCCGCGTGGCTCTCCCCTTCGGCGGCAGCTTCGGCCGAGCTTTTTCGTCCCAGCTCTCCTCCGTCTTTCTGTGCTTTGCCTGGCGGGGCCATGGCTGCTTCCGATGCCGGTCGGCACCCGGTAAGTCCCCTCCGCGGTGCGGGGGGAGGCTGGTGAGCAGTCCCTGCGCTGGGGGTGAGCCCGGCGCGGCTGAGGGGACGGAGGCGCCCGGCAGCGCCGGCACCAGAAGGGGAGGGGGGGCGGCAGTCTCACCGTACGAAGAGGTGGAAGTGCCACCTGTACCTCGCTGCCCTTGCTGCGGGTAAGCGGGCGCCGCCCCGGCTCCGTGAGGGCCGCGTCAGGGTAGGGGTCGGGTCAGCGGCGGAGATGAAGGCTCCTGCCTCACGCCGTCTAGTTCCCAGAGCTGCCAGGCTTTTAGGACGCTTGTTTTTAAAGGAACTTGTTCTCACATGTCACTCTTCTCAGCGCTCCCGTGGCGTATCGCGTATTCCAGGTAGTATGTTGAATCTTGGCTACTGGAGAATTACTTCTGCGTAATGGCAAAGCTGTCAGCTTTATGTTCTGAAGACATCGAACCCGTCCACACGGCAGTGCTGGAGCGTTAGTCCCCCTGGAGCGTAGTTCCTGTGCCTGTTGGTAGTAGTGGAAACCTCGGGGCTCGGAAGAGTCACATTTGGGGTGCCCATGGGCACGTCGATGTGGTGATGCCCCACCCTCGCGGCTGAGGGCGCGAGATCCTTCCCAGGGCCTCCGCGTGGCCGCCTGGGGCTGGCCGGACCCTCACCTTCTGCATAACCACACGCTGATTTCTGGTTCCTTCAAGTTTTGGAGGCAAAATTTCAGTCACGTCTACAAGCCCGGTAGCAAGCTAGTTTCTTGCTTGGACTGCTGGTCTGGTTCTGCAGAGGCTTATGCAGAGTGATGCATGTAGTCTGAGACCTAGCTTTTGCTTGGGAACCGCATGGTGTTCTGCGATTTTAGTCAGAAATATGTGGCAAATTAAAAGATAATTATTTTTTTAGTTTCTTTCTGAAACAAAGAATAATTTTTAAATGTTACACCGTCTCAGGCTGTGATTTTTTTTTCCCCATGCTGTTTTTAATGGGTAAGACAATCTTACATCATGGAAAATATTTGATTAAAACATAGAATTGTGGAATGGTTTGGATTGGAAGGCATCTAAAAAAGATTGGTTCCAACCCCTCTGCTCTGGTCAGGGGCAGTTTTCATTAGACTGGGTTGCTCAGAGTCCCATCCAGTGTAATGAATCTGGAGAAATCCAGACAAATTAGCTCAACCTTTAAAAAGGAGGTTGAAGGAATGAATGAGATATGATTTAGATCAGTCAGGTGATCAACTAGGTGATATTTCTTTCGGAAGCAATAAGAATGCGAGTATCATGTGGTCAGTTTTGTGGACTTAATTTCTCTGCATATTTGTTAGACAATAGCAGAGTAAAGCTGTATGAGGTGCTGCTGATGTTACGGACAAACACCCGATGTCCTTGGAAAATTTCAGAAGGAAAAATGTAGGCTACTTCTTTTCTGTTAGAAGAAATGCTTCAGTTGCTGTCAGGTGGAATAGGTTTACAGAGTGATCCTTCCGTAAGGAAAGGAGGTGGAGGTGTCGTCCTGAATGAGGGCTCGCTGCTTGGTAGGCAGCAACAATTTACGCACCGAGACAAGGTACTTCTATATCTTTATTCTAGTTTGCAAAGTAGGGGTGCTAGGTGATAACCAACAAAACGCTAGCTGCCCAGTCATCAAAACTACATTTATACATTTTAGCAAACAAGGAAATCAAGAGGCATTGGCTACTAGTTGCACAGTTTTCTTAATTAGTGTTCTACCTTCTGTTGGTTAGTGATTCTCTCGTTTGTCATGCTTATTAGTCCACTGCTTATTATTCGCAGTCTTTCTCTTTTGAATTGGTGAGTTTCATGAGTCGGTGGTCACAATCTCCTCCTGCCAAAATTGCCTTGGATTTCAACATAGTTGCTGAGTTGGCTTTGTTAGTTTCTTCCTTATATTGGGAGTTCTGCCAAATGTCCTTTTGGCCTGTAAATTTTGCATTCTTTGTGTCCGCTATCATTAGCACATCCTTCTCCCCAAGCTTTGTTAACCTCCCCCAGGTCTGAGATCATTGAGGCATGTCAAGCCCTAAACCTTAACAAGGCAATTCTACTGACAAAGTAATTTCTCTTCCTAAAACCTGGACATCAGAAGGAAATAAATTTATTCCTGGGGGGCTTTTTTTGTTGGAGAGTTACGAATGGCAGTGCAGTGGTTTTGAGGGTAGCCCAGTGTGGCTGGGATTTCGCCTGCTGACATGAAGATGAAGGGCCTCCCTTCTGCAGTCCTGCTGAGCCTCTTTGCTGGTTTTTAGTGTGGAGGCTGAGTGGCTTGTGTCTTATACTAGTGGCAATAGAGGTACTTTGAGTATCAGACTGGGTAGCTAGAGTTCTTAGATATGCAGCCACTCTGTCTCAGATACACTTGTCTTTAAATGGGCAGGATACTGACAGTTTTCAGTGTTTCTCAGCACTTTTTAGTAGTAATTTTCTTCTGGTAGAATGCCTTGAGAAATTTTGTTTTCAGACATGCTTTGAATGTACTTTTTTTTTTTTTAATATCCAGAGATGTCATATTTACTCTTAAAATTCTTCACTTTGCATATGCATTTTCCCTTATGTTAGTCTAAAATGGAATTATTTGATTATAATAGTCTAAATTGAGAGTTGCTGGAGTTAGTGCAGTGCAGTCTGTAGTCCCATTCAAGGAAGTCCTGTGCAAATCAAGAAGAGGATGGGTATTTGCTGTGAGGAGTGTCCATATCCTTTTATCTATACGAATTCTGAGTCTTGCTATGCATACCTATTAGAAAAGATGCCGCTTTAATGGGCTTTAAGTGTTAAATTAAAAAATTTCCTACTGTTAAATGTGTGCATATTCTCAGGAAACAGTAACAGTTTCCAATTCATGTGGAATGGAAATACAAGAGAAAGAACAGCATAGACCTGTCACCGTTTCTACTTCTGATATGTAATGTTTGTTTAAAAATACAGTTCATTTTTATGAACCAAGATAGTTCCTTTTAGCCTTAGACATTTTTAATATGCTCTCTGCCTTGATGTCATGGTTCTAGATTGTTAGCTGATGTTTGAAAACGAATGCACACCTTTAGATATTTCTAATGAAATAGATATAATGCTATCGCAGAGTTCTGGTGCGTATAATGAGTGTGGATAATGTATTAGTTTACATAAATAGCAATTTCAGTTCCAGCTCCTCAGAATGAGTTCTGTTTGATAACATTCCTCTGATTAATTAATGCTCTCTATTTTGAGTTGTCATGCTTAGATTTTTTTTTAATACTTTTTCTTTATTTCTAAGAGCAAACCAACTGTGATCTGTTTTCTCCCTACATTTTTCAGTTTACATTTTCAGTTGGACTTGTCTACTTTGTTTCATAAAGTTGTTTGGTTGGGGGTTTTTTGTTTGGTTGGTTTTTGGTTTGGTTTTTTTTTGGCAAAACATGGACTTTATTTTAAGCCTGCAAATCGTCCTGTAAAGTAAATTTTAATTTTTTCTCAAATCATGGAATAAAGCTGATTTGACAGGTCGTTTTTTCCCAGGCTTTGGCTTTTCTTCATTGCGTGTGAAATCATAAGGAACGAGTTCTAGCTTTCTAGTAGAATTAATTCGTTGCCATTGTTAACTGATATTTTTAAATTATTTTTCTGTAGCAAAATGATAGCTGTCGAACTTTGTCCTTGTCTGCACATGTTGGGTTTGATAGCTTACCTGACCAACTGGTAAGGAAATCCATCAAGCATGGCTTCTGCTTCAACGTTCTTTGCATTGGTGAGTAGTATCTGAGTGCTTTTAGGTTTTAGTGTTATACCCATCTTAGGAAGTGACTGAAATTTAAATCCAGTTGTAGCGTTAAACAGTTTCTTTAATGTTAACCATGCACTATAATTTCACCCTTGCTCCCAGCTTTGTTTATTTATATCCATTCTTTGGGTTTGTATATAGCATTTTTGTAAACAGTGTGAAGACCAAAAAATGTTGAAAATGGATGCCAGTTATTTATTCATTTATCAGTAGCCTTTTGCATCCTTTTGAGCAAACTGGGCTTACACTCGTAACAAAGAGCTTCAGATTAAAAAAATGCTAAAATTCCAAGGTGGTATTAATGAAGTGTTTCTATACTTATCAGATGTTTTGCTCTAGTATTTTACCCTTATTCTTAAAAACCCCTTGTTGAATCTCTGGTTTCACAGCTAGCTACTTAACTTTTAAAAATCTATAGGAAGTTAGTTCACACTTTTAAAGAAACCAAAGTATCAAGATACTGTTCTACTCATTACTCATGCTTGTAATTTACCCTTATTTGTAGGATGAAAAAAAAAAGAAAATATATTTAGTGCTCACTAAATGCACAAATACATTTTGCTCAGAGAAATCAGTTGAGAAGTTTTGTGTTCAATTTTTGTGTTTATTATTTGTTTATTTGATGTGCAAAATGTCTTCCCCAACCCTTCTGTTTAACTTCAGGGGAAACTGGAATTGGGAAATCAGCCTTGATGAGCAGTTTGTTTAACACCAATTTTGAGGACTCTCCATCAACACATTTTCTGTCAAGTGTACGACTTAGAGCCCAGACTTGTGAACTCCAGGAAAGTAATGTTCTTTTGAAGCTGACCATTGTAAAAACAGTGGGATTTGGTGACCAGGTGAACAAAGCAGATAGGTAAGTGCCCTCTTGTCACTATGTTATGCTGAAGTTTTGGTCCTAATTGCAAGCTGATTTTTCTTTGGGCTTTGTAGTAAGTGGTTGTCTTACATGTGTTCCAAATAGATGGTTAACTGTTTTCCCTGTGTGTCAAAGCAAACATATTTTTCTTCTCATGTAGGAAGTTATTTTATAAATCAGATGAACTCTGCCCCTTTTCTTTATCATATAATCTTTATAAAAATGTATGTACATGCAGAAGTTTCTTTTGGGGTGGAGAAAAGCAGGGGGGTCAATGGGAGGGTCTTTCAACAGCCAAGAAGATTATAAAGTACTGTAGATTGTATGGATTAGATCTACAGGGTTTTTAACAATTTGATTGTAACATGTTGAAGACCTTAAACTGGAAGTAACGTCACGTGGATTGCCGAAGGCCCTTGTTTTTTGTGTCGGATGACTTCGGCGGGAGATGTAGAGGCAGCACATTGGTGTCTTTCAGAACTTCTTTTGAGTCTCTGCTTTTGTGAATTTAAGGTTTTACAGGACTGAACTGTCTCAGAAGATTCTGTTTCTTTCACCTAAATTGTAAAGAATTTATGCTATATGAGTACCTAAATGGTGGTACTCATATAATAAAAGAAGGTTAGTCACATTTAAGATTATCATGAGAGCTGTGGCTTATGATGTGACTGGATAATAGCTACTGCTAGTGAATTGGCTGAAGGAGATGGAAGTAGATACTAGTATATCTATTAGAGGTTTTGATGTGTGGTATAGGAGATGCCTTTTCGTTCTTTTAATTTTGTGTGTAACACTTGCCTCTGGATTTTGATAGCATTTGATCTGGTTTATAAACTTTGTGTAGCAGAAGAAATGTAAGGGTGCACTGCTTCTACATCTTGCAAAACTTTCTTTTTGAAAGCACATTAGAATCTGGTTTTAAGCAGGATAAAGTATGGTTAAACTGTGCGTACTGTAAATCAGATTTATATTCTCTAACATTTCTCATTTTAGTTTTTGTCTATTGTTTAAGAGCTCTCTCATGTACAGTACTTCGGAAGATAAAGTTAATCCTGTTTCTTGGTACTGTTAGATGCACATTCTTTCCTTTCTTGTACCTAAGAGGTTGTTGTATCTTTGTTATAATTAAGAGTTCTGCATTTCCAGCTTTGAATTGCAAAAATTTAAAAACATTGCTTGGGAAGTTCGGTTATAGTCATAATTAACTTTATGTAGCTTTTTTCAGTCATGGTAGCTAAGATATGGTTTTTTTGAGTAGCTTTTCAGAAATTAAGATTAGTGTGTACACATAATTTTCTGCTCTACTTGAGCAGCCTTTTGACATGTAAAGCAAAAATCCACAGAACAATACAAGAGAATTCCCTTCTCAGTCTGTCTCAGTTTAGGAGTAGCTAATATCTGGTTGTTAAATTTTATTTTCTACAGCTATCAGCCGATAGTGGATTATATAGATGCACAATTTGAAGCCTATCTCGAGGAAGAACTGAAAGTTATGCGTTCTTTGTTTAGCTACCATGATACTCGCATCCATGTCTGCCTCTATTTCATTTCACCTACAGGCCGTTCCCTAAAAACCATAGATTTGTTAACTATGAGAAGCCTAGACAGTAAGGTAAGACTTGGAAACAGTTCCAAGAATTTGTCTTACTTTCTGAAGCATCTTGTAGCTTTTAGGTCCACTACCACCTTTCAGTTCTATATCAATGTGTTTGGTTCTGTAATGTTTTTTGGCACTGGTATACTTTTAAGTTCAGAGTAAGTGGGCTCCACAAGTAGCTTGCAGTTCATCACTTCTTTTTTACAAGTCAAAAGGAGAGAGACATCCAGCAAGAACACTGAAAAAAGAAGCACGCCAAAATTTTAAAAAACAGTAAAAAAAGGTAGAACCACACCAACTTTAATTTTATTAAACTGTAAACATCATAGTGAGATTGGATAGCATACCTTCCATAAGTGCTGTGTATTTCTAATTCAGCTTGTTTCTAGTTTTGTGTCTGATGGAAAGTTGGCGTATAAAAAGCTCTGCAGCACTGTGAAGATCTTTGTTATAGATAACTGAAGAGGCATGTGCCACGAACAGAACCCCCTGCCAACGTGGCTTTTTCTATGATAGGCTGCAGTAGTGTTTTAACATCTTGATTAGTTTAGAAAGCTTTAAAATAGCAGTTTCTAGTGACATTACTTGCATTTTCTAAATCCTTAACTTTCTTCCTAAAATAGGGCTGTGTGAACTAGATGAAGCTGAATGTTTAAACAATTTTATGAAACCTTATATTATTTGGATTTAATTTGTTGAAATGTTGAGAAATCTGAAAACTTAAATGCATTCACTGTGCCTTTAGCCTTTTCCTTTGTGCTTTAGTAGAGCCCCTACTGCTAAATTTTCTTTTTGCATTTTCTTGTTTGTGAGAAGTTTCTCCAAGATAACAAGGATTAAATCAGCTGTCTAGTCCACATCTGTGGCTGATAAGCACATTTGGGATTTTTGTTACTTTGTTTGTGGATGTGTTTTGCATTTTGAACTTCTCAATACCAGAGAGTGGATGAAAGATATGGTGGTACAAAGGTAGGGGAGAGCAGGGTCATTTCTATGTGCTATGTTGTTGGTTTCTAGGTTGTGCCCTCTGTTTACTGAACTTCCTTTAAAACTGTTTCTTTCAAAAGAAAAGGATATAGATCCTCAAGTCCCAGCATCCTGAGAAAATACTTCCATCAGGATAAACCAAAAGTAGTTCTGCTTTGGGGAATTTTGGCTTCTAGCCACCTACTGCAAATATTTTTAGTCCTGCTTTGGCACAGAGAGAGCATGAACCACATGTAACTCTGTTGTTTTATCCCTTTGCAATGGATTCTTTTTTCTGATCTTACTACAGAAATATCCATATACACACAGAAAGAGTTATATGCTTTAGTTTCCGTCTCGTTGTGGAGCCATGTTTGTGGTGCTTTTAGTACTGCATTCTTCTAGTGGCAATTAAGAACTTGGAATTTCCCAGGATGTGGAAGTCCCTGGGTGCATTCACTGAGTTCAGGATTCCGTAGGGAGAAGATGGTACAGCCACATGCATCCATCAGATGTGTAAATCTATGTCCAAAGCTGTCTTGAGTTTCTTCCTAAGTCCACTACAGTGTGCACTGTGTGCTTTTGTTACGGTCTGCTGCTACAAAACAATACCAGACTACACAGCTCAGAGAGGGTTCTTGGAATAGATTGGGTTCATCCTGTACTTTGTAGTCCTTGAAGGAAAAAACAGAGTATCTATGGTCAATTTGTTTTTCTCTATTATGAATTGGATGACTAGCTAAGAATTTGGACTCTAGCATTTAGACATTGGAAAATCCTGTAGTTTTGCTTAGGATGGCATCACCACAGACCAGCCAGGTTTCATTTGCCGATAGAGGGAATCTTTTCCTGTACCCTTTCTTGCTGGAGATAGTGATTATTCAGTGAAGAGCTCTGCAGTTCTCATTCATTCTCGCAGAATTGTATACAGGTTATGGTTAAGTCAGTAAAGTATCGTGGGGATTTAGTTTGGGTTTTTTCCCTTCAGAAAGAATCTTCAGAAATTTTTATATTGATTCACAGAGATACACTTAAATCAGCCTGCTCCTGCAACCAACAATGATTTCAAATACATGTATTTCTTTTCCTTCTTTGTTGCTTATCTAAACTCAGGGTAAATTTTATGCTTTTCAATTTTAATACAGTGGTGATGATTTAATGTCAGTGTTGACAGCTGTAATCACAGTTTCTGATGATTTTGCTTTTTTACTGTTCTCCTTGGTAGACTTTCTCTGCTACTTGTTTTCTAAGAAATTCTCTCCTTATTAATAAGTGCTTGAAAAAGTTTCATGTTGAAGAGACAGAGTAGAGGTTAATTTAATTCTGAGGACTTTGTGTTCCATCCATTTTTAGACCTATATTAGAGAAAACCTAAATTGATGTCCTTCAACTAATTTGATTGAAGGTGTTAATTACTCCTAGCTGTAACAGTTTGTTTATGCAATTCTAAATGAGTTCAGTTATTAAAAAAATATATTCCATCATTTTATTTGATTTTAGGTATTTTACCCCATATATGCCTAGATCGTGTATGCTACACAATTAAGGACAATCATCATGTAATATTAGAAGTCATACTTCAGAGTTGGCTTGCTTCTTTTTCTTTGGGACATTTAGCTTCTGACAAAAGTCTTACTTGAAAAATATCCATTTTGAATCTGTTCTTGACATTTAGGCATTTCCATTCAGACAGAATATTCAGAAGAATAGAAAGTCACTGTGGTTTTTTTCTTTTTTTTTTTTTCCCTTTCACCTTCCTTTTTGCATCTGTGATCAAGGAACTCTGTAAAACTCTTCATCTTCTGAAATCTGGAAGAGTTATTTATATTGTTCTTTGTAAATATTTGGATATTGGCATTCATTATTTGCATTTAGTTCTGAAAAATGTGTATTTTGGGAGTGGCAATAGTATTTGTAAGAAAAAATTGGCATCTACCGCCTTCCAAGTTACTGCCGTAACTATTTTAGGAAATAGGGCTGTTTAATAGAACTGAATTCTGTGTTCTGAATAATTAGTGTAAAGACTGGTCAGCAAGATGCTTTAGCCTTTGTCATTCCTCTGCTCGTGTCAGATACTTGAGAAACTGTGCTGTAGTGGTGAGGTGAAGAAGATGTAGCTGAAAGGACCCCAAGGAAGAGGCTCAGGGTTAGGCAGAGTTTGGTAGCCAGCTTCCTTTTCTTTGCGTATTTAGACTGTCAGCTTTCATTTAACACCTGAGCCATGTCCCCTTCTGCTATAAACTAAACAACATATTCTTTTAGCAGAGATATAAATACTTAATGGCATTTAGTTAACAAGTAGGCATTGCTTTTGAGTACTTTGTTCTATGAGATCTCCTTCCTTGTTCTTAGAATCAATTAGTTTTAAGGAAGTATATTAAATAATTGGTCTCTAGTTTCTTAAATGACGCCTATGAGAATATTTTTCATTGTTTGTGAAACTTTGATATCAACTGATGGAAAACTTTGGACTGCAGGGGAAGTTTTAAACAGCTTATTAGAAGACAATTCTATTTACAAAAGTTGCCTCCTCAAAATTGAAGTCTCACACATTTCATATAATTTATGTCATTAATAGGTGAACATTATACCAATTATAGGCAAAGCAGACAGCATTTCTAAAACTGAGCTACTGGAGTTCAAGAAGAAAATAATGAGTGAATTAATTAGTAATGGCATCCAGATATACCAGTTTCCTACTGATGATGAAACTGTTTCTGAAATTAATACCATCACAAATGTAAGTAAATGTCAAAAATATTGATATTTCAGCACTAAAGCGTCATTCTCTAATGCTGATAAATGTCACTGCTTTCACCATTGTCTTTAAGCTTATAAGTTTGCATGTCATAAGTTTGTTTATTTTTCTGTCTCCTTAAAAAGCTCTTATGTCTTGGGGTTTTTTTCCCTATGTGCAAATCTTCCTGTCCCTCTGCTGTTGCTATCTGTAACAGAAAAGAGGTCCTCATGCATAAATGGTTTTTCTAATATCTGGTTAATTAATATATAATCACTATTATAGGTGGACAGATTGACTTTGCGCTTTTCCTCAAGAAATACAATTTTACATCTGATAGAAAAGATATTGCGGTGCCTTATGTGTACAGTTTTCTCTGGTCTTTATCAAAACAAGTCTTCCACCTGCTTTTTTTTGTTTTATTTAGTACTTTCTGTTGAAATTAGGACAGGTTTCCTCTGGGGATGAAAAAGTCAGATGTAACTCTGGCTTATTTTCTGTTGTGCTTTCCAGTTGTCCCAGGGGTAGCTGCCAGCTTTCAGCTAAGGCTGTGAAGCTAGATGGCTTTGCCTTGAGCACTCTGTATTTGCTGCTCTCCTGCGTGTGTTTGTTGGTGCATGTGACGATGTTTGTGTGTACCGGGGTTTGAAAGTAGGGAACAGGAGCCAGGATACCAGAGCCCACGACTCTGCAGTCCCAACCTCTGTTACCGGCCAGGGAGTGAGAATGTGCAGCTGTCCATCAGTAACAGGCCCTTTTGCTGTGGGGAAATGTGGTGGTTTCTTACTTACCACTTCCATGCTCTGCTAGTGATTTATTTTCCGGGTAATGATGTTTCTTTATGTGGTCAGCTGTTGTGGGTCAGCATGCAGGCAGTCAGTGCCCAGCCTGGCTTTGTGCCAAGCCCACAGCAGTAACCGCACCACAGGTTCCAACCTATGATTGTCATGTGAGGGTTCCTGGGATACGAGCTCCAACTGAATGCGAGTCGTGTGTTCTAGAGCAGTTTTCTGTTTGGGGCTGACACTTCCTAGTGCAGCTCAGGGTGCAGTTGGCTGCCTTTGCCATTGGGGCAGGCCTGCTGAATCAGGAGCAACCTGCTGTTCACCAGGTCGTTACCCCCACGTCTTATTCTGCAAAGTGGCTTTCCAGACATTTGGCCCCCAGCATGTGCTGGGGCATGGGCTTATTCCTCCTGACATGCACGACTTAGCATTGCTCTCATTTCCACTTCATGAGGTGCCAGTGGGCCCATTTCTCCAGCCTGTTTAGGTTCCCCCGAGTTGGCAACACACAATCTAGGTCTATCAACTGCTCCTTCTGCTTTTATTGTAGTTTGAGTTTTTTATCAGTAGATATTGCCTAGCTACTGATCTCCTAAGAGCGGCTTCTGGTTTGAAACTTCCTGTTGGCTTTTCCTGAAATCGTGTTTTCCTCCCTAATTTATTTCTGGAGTGTTTTTCTGTTTTAGCATAAGAATGCTGACAGATAAGGCTTTATTGGTATGACTCTTACAGGGTCATTTGCCATTTGCTGTGGTAGGAAGTATGGAAAAGGTGAAAATTGGAAACAAAATGGTGAGAGCTCGTCAATACCCTTGGGGTACTGTAAAAGGTAAAGGAATTCTTAAAAGTATTTTTACAAGACTTTTGCTGTTGTTGAAGTATAAAATTCACCAATAATATAAGGGGCTGTTTCACTGATGCCAGGCTGATTTTGGATCAACAGTTTAAGGAATTTAGCAATTAATTCTTGAGGCATGCACTAACTGGTAGTTTCATCCACACTGATGCATCCTTGGAATTAAGGTATGAGATGGTGTATGTGGTATTTGAGTAGGTTAATATAGTGGCAGTGCCTCTAGCACTACCGAATTTCAAACATTTGTGACTGTCAGTAAAGAAGATGGTTAAAAAAGAGAGAAATGTGGTGTTGTTCAGCTCAAACAGGAAATCAGGATGGGTTGAAATATGTTCACCAGTACTTACAGATCTTCAGTATGTCAGTGTGTATATTAGAAATGATAAGGAAGTATAAGAGGTATAATAAACAAGATACCTTTTCCTAGAAGTACATTTAATGAACAAAATAAGTGATGCTGTTTAAAATGTATTTGCTACTTCTGTGTAATAATAAAATCTTCTTCTTCCTGATTAGTGGAAAATGAGAGCCACTGTGACACTGTAAAGCTTCGCAGGATGCTGTGCACAAATATGGAAGACTTAAGAGAGAAGACTCGTGTGTATTACGAGTCATACAGACGCTGCAGACTGGAAAAGTTGGGTTGCAGAGACACTGGCCCTGAGAACAAACCAATCAGGTAAAGGACTTCATGTGCAGCACTTGCTTTCAGCATCCATTCACTTCACAGCAGCCCAGTGCAGAGCAGGGTTCATACATAAAATAGGTTTTCAAAGAAGGAAAGAGTACTTTTTTTTAATTGAAGGATGTAGCTGTTCCTTCAGGTATCTTCACGGAGAAGTTATATGGGTTTAAATGAGCATTGTTTTTAAAAACATGAAAGCCAGTTGTATTTCTGAAATCTTTCTCTTCTATAATAAACCTGAGGATTTTGATTTTCTCAGGAAGTGTGTGTTTTCTTTAGGTAGAGGTGCTTTATGAATTTTTAAATTATTTTCTTTATATATTAGTATTATGCTTTACTTTCTCTCTTTAAAAATGTCTGATTCTGAATAATGGTTCGGTTGGACTCCAGGTTCAGAAGGAACTTAAGCAAACTCTTTTACAAAATAAGTGATTATGCTGTTGACTTCCCACATTATCTGCCATAATAACAAATGTCTTAGCATTTTCAGGTCAAGAAATCTCTTGCTAGACTGTAGGGAGTTAAAAGAGGATTCCAAAGGAAACTTAAGCAGAGGGTTATGGATACTCAGTTGTTTCATAGTAAAGTTGCTCTCTGCAGGAAGCATTTAAAATTTCTATATCCATTTTGTTTAATCTTTTATTTCCAGTTCTCTTGTCTCCCTCTTCCAGCTTCCTTTGGGTTTTTTAATGCGTGTGACTGTACTTAGAATTGGTCAGAATCCTGATGGGAAAGAGCTGATGCTTCAGGAGTTTTTCAAGCCTTCATGGTTTAGTGAAGCACTGTTACTGCATAGTTGTGGTGGGAAATGCTAAACCAGGCATAAAAACCAGGCATGAAAACAGAATAAGACTTTGCATTTAAAATAGTTTCTCATTGTTTGAACCAAGGCACATTTGCAGATTAGTTCATTTAGATGATCTTGAACTGACCTTGAATCAGCAGTCTCTTGACATTTCTCTTGAATTAACAAGAAAGTAATACATCCTTTTCATAAAAAGAGAACCAAAGGTGAAAGAGGTTTAAAATCAACTGAAATTAACCATAGAATTTTTGTTTGGTTTTGGTTTAAGTTTAAGAACAGCTGTGTCTTAAGAACAGCTGATGTCTTGTTACCTTGTCTTGTAGTCTAGGGAAGACTTTTTTTTTAGAGATTTGTTCATGGCAATATGGACTCCAGTACATTTGACTTTTCTGAAGTTGGATTTCATGGTGTACAGCCATCTCAGGATAAGAGTTAAATTATAAAAACCATTATCCATAGAAGTGTTTTCTTCTACAAATACAGGAATTATCTTCATAAAACCCCCACACAGTTCACATTTTGATAACGGCCTGAAGTGCCAGGTTCACATCAGAATGCACCAGTATTTTACACTTCAGAGCTTGTTTAGAAGTTGTTTGCTTCTTGGATATATAGAAGAGCTGAGTTCTCTCTGGTGTGTAGCTTTCATGTATGGCCCACTAGATGTCAGTTTTATTGAGAGGATTTTGGCAAGAAAGTACATTTAGTGATTAGTTTTGGTAAATCAGATCTATTGAAAATGTCATTGTTTTGGAAGGATGAAAACAGATATTCCATAAGAATCTAGAAAAATGAACTTTTTCCCAGATTTACTGCAACAGGAAGAGAAAAGTAAGGTTAGGATGGATGTGGTTGTCCCTCAGTAGTGTGGGACACTGAATGACACTGAGGTCTGAAAGAGAAGTCTGATGTTTTGGGAGAAACATTTTATGATACCATAAAAAAGGACGAGAATTTAGAGGATGTGTATGCAGTGTAATTAGCAGACTAATGCAGCCTTACCCATAAGGTGTTTTCAAGTTACTGAGGAAACAATAAAAAGTGTCATCCTCTGCAGTTCAGTGCTTCCCAGTTTGCTTGTACATTTGTACATCTTTTAGAATATGAACTATCCAGTTGCTTCAGGCAAAAATGTGTTGTTAAATGGTCATCCTTTTTGTCCTTAAAGATGTTTACAATATATACATGTGGATTCTAAGAGCTGTAGTTTTAAAGTGTAATTAATATTGCATAGCGGTATATACCTGAAGATTAAAATTTCATGCTACTTGTGTAAATAATGATCAAAATGCATGTTGAGAAGAATATTTTGTGCCTGTGATGTAGCTGTCTACATATTTGGTAATAATGTAAATTTAGAAAACCTTTGCTAGACTTGAGTAATTGGCTGTTTGTAGTATTTGAACACTGACACTTGAGTAGCTAACGTGCCCTGCCTTTTGGCATATTGTGAAGAAGCTGCCTGTGAAGTTCCTGTACCACTCTTTCGGATTTAGAAGTAGGACAGTAATTTATTCATCCAAAATTGTATGCATCTGCAGAACAAAACCAGTAATTCCTGGATGTCCAGGTACCTTGTGAGGTTGTGGGCAGACATCTGTAAAGGCTTTCACTCTCATGTGTGAAAAAACCTGTTGGCAAGTTTTACTTTTTTTATGGGAGATGTGGAAAGAGATGGTTTCAGCACACAACAGAAAAATATATTTGCATCTTTAATACTAGATATGAGAAGGGAAAATAAAGGTAGTCTGATGTGACTGTCTCGTGCACACTTTTAAAAACACCTATTCTCTAACCCTGTATTTTTGGTGAGGCTATTTCATAATAACTTTTAAATTTGTTTATTTGCAGTTGCTTCTAAGAATGAAGTAGTGAAGTCAGTAGAGTGTTTGGGGTGTGGTTTATGCATTTTATGCAGTATTGGTTATAAAATTCAGGAAGTGGATTTTTTAAATAATTTTTTGCTATTTAAAATTGGCATTTGCGTTTCTTTGTTATTGAAAAGTAAAGATAAGCTTTTTCTGTATGTGTGTAGATGGTCTGGTCTTGCCTTTTTGATGAACCGATTATGTCCATTAGGAACATGAATTCCTAGTTTCAGGTCATTCTCAGCAAGAGAAAATTGCTGACGTGTTTTGAATGGTAAAATTTGGAATAGTTGAAAACAGAAATCTAGACATGAGGACTGCTTCCAGGAAAACAAACTTCTAAATTTACACACATATCTCGTTAGCCTAGGTATTTGCAAGGGAGGATAGGATTGCTAGTGTTTTGAAGTTGGACATTTTGTGAAGTCCATTTCTCAAATGAAATTGTTGCCTATGGGGACATTTTTGTTTAGAAAGAATAAAACTGATAGACCAGGGTCTGTTGAAAAAAGCTGAGTATTGATATTCAAGCTACATGCTTGCTTATTTAAATTCACTGATTAATCATTCTCTGGGTTAGTTGTTTTTCTGACATCGTAATTACAATATGTTCTTCATTATAATTGGAATTAAACATAGTTGTAACATAAGCATCTTGGTTTCTCAGTATGTGGGGCATCATTCCATGCTTTATTCTTCCCTGAAACTGAGATATTCAGACCTTGTTTATTTTTCAGTCTGTTCTGAAGATGATGACAGAAAACCAGGAAGGATTCAGTGATATGAGTAAGTTTATCTGTAGCAGAGGGTTGACATGACTCTTGTTGTCATGTCTAAGAAGAGAAACCTAACATTTGAAAGGCTATTAGGCCTTTTCCTTAAGAAGTCACTTGACAGTGGAGTTCATCTGACCAGCTGCAGACCTTTCCATTTGAGCTAAATATTTTACCTGTCTTAGAATGAGATTGGACCACACCCAAAATACTTGTTTTTCATGCTTCTACTGGAAAATTGCTAATTATTTAGATCTATCACATACTTATATTATTGCTCTATATCAACTGAGCTGGTCAACTGAGTTGAAGCACTGTGCTAGGAGTACCTGCCACAAGTTAATCTTTATTTTTTTCAGTTTTTCTGATATACCTTAATTGATAGTCAAATGTTATGCAAAAAGTTACAAGTGTTACTTTCAAATTTGAAAGCTTTTAAAAGTTTAATTGAACAAACTATAATACCTGCGTTGTTCAAAGTTCCACTGAGAATTTCATTTGCTTCAGAGTCTTTGTTTATGAACATAATATGTCTGATTTGCAATTATATATTCAGACTCTCTCAGTCTTATGCAGACAGAAAAACTATATGTCACAGCTATGCTTCCGTAGAAAGGCAGGTAGTGCTGGTATGTATGATTAGTTTAGAATTTCTTCACAATCCCTTACTCCAAAACCTCAATAAGAATACATAATTTACATAATTAATTATAACATTAAATTTTGCAAGTGTCTTTGTACAGAGTATAGCATTCTGGGTGTCTAAGCCAGAAGAATGAGAGAACCTGTGAACTTGATTTTCATAAAGTGCTAAATGAGAAGCAGGAAAACCACTCTTCAGATAAACCAAAAAATGTTTTACTGGGAGGAGTGGATGCAGTAATGTTGAAAGGATTGGCTTAAGATTTGGTGAACCATTTTTCCTTCCTCCCCAAATCTCCAAAACCAAAGAACGTTTGGATTATTGTGTTGCAGATATGCCAAATGCAGAAAAGGAAATTTTGGGTTAGTTGGTGATTTCCAGAACAATTCAGTCCAGGGGGAGGGGGTATTTCACGGAACCATAGAATGATTGGGGTTGAAAGAGACCTCAAAGACCATCTAGTTCCAACCCACCTGCCATGGACAGGAGTACCTTTCACCAGACCAGGTTGCTCAAAGCCCCATCCAGCCTGGCCTTGAACACTTCCACACTTCCACTTGAACACTTCCTGGCATCCACAACCACCTGCACAGTAAATTTAAAAAATATGCTTTTGTTTCTCCTCTTCTATCTATGTGTAATTTGATTACTTACTGAGTCCAGTGTCTTCAAAGTTAATCTTTTACTAATTTCAAGACAGAATTGCTTCTACCTGATCAAGTAACCTAGTCTGGGTGTAGAGATGTCCACATAAAGAAATGAAGGTGGGATTCCGGCACGTTAATTTAGTCTAGCAGCTTTTTGTACCCAAGAGCAGCATTTGATCTAGCAGAACTGACAATGGGTACAGAAGTGTGTATAGTGTGAGATTGCTAGCACTTGAAAAACCTGTGCTGTAGCATTATTGTCTAAACTTAGAGATAGTGTGAATTAATACATCTATGTGAAAACCATGTCCCTGTTTTACGTGGATTTAGGGATTTAGAATTTCAGCGTGACTTAAGTTACTTCACAGCTGATTAAAAACCCCCCAAACACAAAAAGGCAATTGTTCTGAATTTATTTTGTTGCCATGTAGTGGTCAAATGAGATAGAATAGGAGGAGTGCTCTGACCTTGGTATCTTAACAAACATTGTCTGCGTGTGCAATTTCAAGATGTTTCTTCTGTCTCTTTAGATGAGATTTTGAATACAAATAAGAAACTTTAGGACTGGGAAACTGCCCAGTCATCATAAATTTAAATGTAGAAGAGAACTGTTTAAGCTTAGTATTGCTCTAAATAATTAACTCTGTAGATCTCTTTTTTTTTTTTTTTTAGGTAAGTTTTTCCATTTATAAGGGGTTTAAATAGAAAGAGTAGAAGAACAAAAACTGGTACATAAGCATGTATGTGTATTAAAGGTATAAATCAAAATGAAATACTTGATATACATACCTATTTATTTTACATCAGGATGGAAGGCATGAGTTACCTGGCAAAGGACAGTAACTCATGTTAGCTGAAAAGGGCTGGCTTCTAATAACCATTAACACAGCTGTGATCCACCAATTCTGCTCTCTGGAATCATGTGACTTAGAGAAGTTTGTGGTAAATGTTTTGATGGAAGAACTTGCATCATTAAGCAGGTTTGCTTTTCAAAGGTAGTTTCATGTATGAGGTACATCTGTGTACAAGCTCCATTCATTTTTCCTTGAAAAGCAGAACTTTTCCTGCCAGCACTGCCTGACAGTGGTAGTATAGACCCTGAAAATGTCAAACCTCTAGTAGTTTATTCACATGAATAAATTACTAGTGTCTTTTAATTTATCATGATATTCTTTGACATGAAAGAAGTATCTCAATTTCAAGTACCTGTTGTTTGAAGGAAAAAAAAATTATCTTGTGTACTGAAAAGAAAAGAGAGGCATATATTTAAAAGTAAAGTAATGTTTGATTTACTTGCTGACTCGTTCTTTTGCCAGATATTTGCTCAATGATCTGAACTAATTCTATATAATTTCTAGTGTAATATATACGCAGTATATTTGCTTCTGTAAGAGAGGGCTCAGGAAAAACAATCAGTCTTGAGGTTTTGACTGTTTCGTGTTGGAAAGTAACCCTGTGTTTTGGATGTTGAACTACTTAGGAAATTGAATTTATTCTATATTAATGTAATTCTGCCATATTTAAATTTTGACATTACATAAAGAGAGTGCAATATATTTTGAAGATCCTGTTATTTCATTTTCATATTTCAACAATCGGCGTTTTGTTTTGTTAATCCTCCAGATTAATTGTTTTTTGTATTGTCCTACTTGAAGACTGAGGTTTCACGGTGCGGAAATTTTGGGAGATTTTTCTGGTAATTTCAGTGTAGTAATAAGTAACTTAAGAAAGAAACTTATGCACGTTGGAGTCAGAAAGGTATAAATCAAGTCTTTAGAACATGAGATGTCTAAAGTGCTGTATTCCCTTTGAAATGTAAATTGCCCAGGAGCTGTTAGCATAAATAATTTTACTCAGGGTTGTTTACGTAAATAAAAAAATAGAAAGAAAAAATGCTTGCTTCTGTTTATGTTCCTTTATGAATTTTTATGTGGGAAGCTGTAGAAATTAGTATTTCAGATGAGTATTAATAGTTAACATAATTTTCTAGATTGTTGGTTTTCCACACTGAATAAAGCGGTGTGCTGGAGAGTTGCTTACATTTTTGAACTTCAGTCTGCAGGAAGTCATTGAGGCAAAGAGGCTCGAGTTCTTCCTTGAAATGGAAAGAAAAGAAGAGGAGATTAAGCAACGATTTGTGCAGAGAGTGAACGAGAAAGCAGCAATGTTGGAAGAGGCAGAGCAACAGGCAAGCATGCCTGTCTGTCTTGAGTTTGTTTTCTGAGATTTGGAACAGCTAAGTTCTTAACAAAATCACTGCTTGATATTTTTAATTTCCTAATATTTTGAGGACAGTAATGCTTTAAATCAAAAGTAGTTTGATTACAGACGTTGATTGGATTAGCAGATTGATTAGACACCAGCAAAGAAGAGACTAGGTCTTATGAGGAGCAGCTGAGGGAGCTGGGGTTGTTTAGCCTGGAGTAAAGAAGGCTCAGGGGAGACTTTATTGCTCTCTACAACTGCCTGAAAGGAGTACTGTAGTGAGTTTGAAGTTCATCTTTTCTCCTGAGTGATAAGCGACGAGAGGAAATGGACTGAAAGTTGTGTCATGGGAGGTTTAGACTGGATATTAGGAAAAATGTCTTCACTGAAAGGGTTGTTAAGCGTTGGAGGACAGACTGCCCAGGGAAGTGGTGAGTCACCATGCCTGGAGGTATTTAAAAGATGTATAGATGTGGCGCTTGGGGACATGGTTTAGTGGTGGACTTGGCAATGCTGGGTTCATGGTTGGACTTGATGATCTTAAAGGACTTTCCCAGTGTAAATGATTCTGTGATTCTATAAATGGCACTGGTTTTTTTGGAAGGCGGGATCTTACGGTCTAAAGCCTTTGGTGGATAGTTGGTAGGTATGTATAGAGTAGGAGCTGATACGGTGAAGTAAGAGAGTGATGAATAGAATGGTTGTGTTTCTGTCTTCTCTAGCAGTGTGCTGAGAAACATTCGTATGCCATAACAACACAGTAGGTGCTTTTTGTGCATAGATTGCTCTGTAGAAAACAAGATTTTGGGAAAAAATGCCATGGTTGGTTTTCCAGAGTGGGCCATGTGTGTTTACCTGACTTCCAGATTCAGTTACTAAATCTAAGCTCAACCCTCATGCTGAGAGGTTTGAAAGTGTGTGTGTCTGGTATTCTGTTGGTTTGTTTTGGTTCTGGTTTTAAAATCTTATCTATTCCCAGCTGCCTTAAGACTGTTTGAAGATGTGGAATATTTCTTGGCTATGTTGTTGAAGATTTAGTCCTGTCAAGCTGGTTTAGCAAGATAGGATCTTCTCATCTACTTTTTGCCAGACACTTACCGTGGTCATGTGTATTTATATCCAAACACTGGTTTAATTGAAATTGGAAACTTCTGTATTTTTATTAATGTTCTTTTCTGTACCTCAGTCCCCCAGAAAAGCTGTAGCAGTTTTTGTAAGGTGTTCGGGTGCATGTTTTAAAGAAGAAGGCAGCTTAATATTTGTTTTCTAAGTCTGTTAAGACCCCCATGCTACTTGTGGAGAAGAAGAAGTCAGATTCAGTCCTTCTCAGTATGAGGCTGTCCAATTGGAAGAGTGCTTAGCCATGTTCAAAGCAGGTTCAGCAAGGTCTTACACAGTATCTGTGCTACCCGTTGATATTTTCCTTGTTTGATTTATACCAAGTGGTTTGTAAGCTCTGCATATTGTAGCATAACGGATATTAGTTTTCCAACTTCCTAATGTGGGAAAGTGATCATGCAATCACTCCTAAAGAACATTTGTCATGTACTCTTGCTGCTGTATTTGTATCTGGAAACTCAAGAAACCCAGGAGTTTCTGTTGTACTTCAGATTTCTTTCACATCCTTCATTTAGAGGAAACTTGTAGGTGCACCTATACAGTTTGTCAGCTCTGCTGTGTGCCACAGGCATACTGGTACATTCATAGTCTTAGTTAATTCTTAGTTTCTTCTTTGCAAAAGCAGAATTCTAGGAGAATTTGTGTGCAGGGAAATGGGAGATGAGGAAAGATAAGTACCCTTTTATTGTCACACACAATTTCACAGTAGGTTTAAACTGATTGAAATACATCTGGAAACTGAAATGCATTAGCATGTCAAAAAAACCCAGTCAAAGAATTATTACTGTAGAAAAAAAGTCAGCTTCTTGCAGGCCACCAGTAACTCTCCAACCAGACTTACTCTGTGCACTTACTAATATTTAAATCTGATCAATATACACTTCCCCACTTGATTTTAGGGAACTGTATTCTCCTTGACACATCTTGATTTAATCTGTCTGTTGATAATTGGTTCATTTCTAAAGGCCTCCTTAATTTTGATATAATAAAGGTACAGTAAAATGTAGTAGGAAGGCTGGTATTCACTTAGCGCCTCCCATGTTTTCCACCTGTACTTTGAGTGTATTAGCCTGTATCATGAGAACAGTCTGATAAAAGTTATTATTTTTCTGTATTGCTGTTTTTTAGTCTTAACAGTTTGGGGAAATAACTGCAGTTTCTTACAACTATTAACACAAGTTGAGATGAGTTTTACTGTTAATTTGCAGAGGGTTTTTATATTGTGATATCACCACCTTGTGTTGCTAGTTGGAAATGTTATTTTTTGTGCTCTCTTTAAATAGGTACTGACTAAATTTGATCGTTTTATGCTAATGCATCAAGAAGAGGAGCTGAAATTAGGGGAAAAGATAAAACTTCTAGAAGACGAAATAGCTGAGTTTACTGAGAAGAAAGCTATTACTGAATTAATTCAGCCACAAGTGTCTGTCTCTACCCCTGTTGTTAGTTTGAAGACACAAGGCCTGCAAAAAGTAAGTGCTGATGCTGGTCATCAGAGGCAGCAATAAAAAAATTCTTCACATTCACTTTTATAACTCAAATTCCAGTAATCTTTTAGAAAAGACAGAAACGTGCTCCTATTCTGTGATAAGAAGACAGAGGTGTATGAAATACCCTCATGCTTGGATTTACTTTTAGAGTAATTGCTGTATGTTCTATGAGCATTGTTTTGTCTTTCTTTTCTTTTTTCCATGAAAGAACCGAGACTTTCAACTTGAAGTCCAATGCTTTCATGTCAGAGATGAAGGAACTATGAATGTTGGAGAACAGAGCGAGAGGGAGAGTGAGGAGGAGAAGTTAGAGAGAGAATTTCACCCAGGGAATTCCAGGCATAGTATTTGATTGCAGCACTCAGGTTTTGAATGTAGGATATGTTAGTAGTTTCATGAAGCGGTCCAACTGCTGTTGTCCCATATTAGATGTGTCTTCCTAGTACAGATTTTTGAGAGATGAGATTGGTAAAATTGGCTATAAAAATATGCAAAGTGCAGAATATGACCCAATAAAGATTTCCCTTTCTTCCCACCCAACCACTTCTTTCTTTCACCACTCTCAAAAGAAGAATTTGAATAATGTGAAAATTCAGAAATACATTCAAAAGTAGTCTCCAGAATAGCATGCCCAACTGATTTATATAAAAAATATTGAATTAAATATTCATATATTAAATTGACTTAAATGTTTTCCTCTTCCAAAACCAGAAGTCAACTTACTCATTTTCTTTCCTGATAGCTTACAAATTTACTGCAGATAACATTTTGTTAATTAATAACTTCCTGCAGTTGAAAATTGATTTCTTGGTTCTGAATTTATTTATAACTGCTAGATTCTGAAGAACTTTAGAAGCTGGATTGGTGCACATATTTCGACAGATATTATCAAGCTGTGACATTTTTGAGGTGTATGCTAGAAGCCTAATTTTGCCAAAATTTATTGCATTTCAACTAATATTACCAAATTCCTTTTCCTTGATTTCTTTTTTTCTGGGTTTACATATGAAAGTAGAATTCTTGGTAACAGAAGTCATTATGTGCACTACTATGAGTAACTGCCAACTTCAGAAAATTTTTTGATTAATTTCTTCTGGTTTAGTTTCATTTTTTCGGAATATGTTAAGTTTATATGCTTGCTGTGGCTTTTCAGTTCCAGCTTTACGTAATACTAATGACAGAAAACACGCTATTGATAATTTCTCTTGAGGAAGCAATGATTCATTGTGTGCTTTTGAAGGTATAGGAGTTTCAATTTCTTACTAAAATGTTTGGCAAATATCTCTTGTTGCTGCAAAAGAATAATTTTTAAGCACGATCTGTACACACACAGCATGGTGATTACTGTCATTGTCATCAGGCTTTCTGTTACAGCTCTCCTTGATGTGTGTTTGCCTTACATAAGTGTGGTCAGCTCGCTTTAATTTTAAATGCATTGTGCCAAAGAAGGTGGTGTCCCTGCTATAAACAGTTTGATTCAGACTATGAATGACGTAGTGCAAAAGTATTCAGTGAATATATCCACTACAAGCTTCCTAAAGAGTTCTTTTCAAATGGTACTGTTTATTAGTCCACTGAGTGTTATTTAATACAACTGTTAACATATTTGAACCGTTTACTGATTTTGCTGACAGAGTTTTGTTTATAGGCTTTTATGTACAAGCAATATTCTAATTTTCAGATATGGTCTTTCTAATCAAAATTTACTGAGATATTTTTGCAATGCTGTACTGTTGCAGGATAGTTTATCTGATATTACTAACTCAGTATGGAAAGTACCTATATTTGATGTTTGTGAGTGTGGTATTCAGTTACAGTTGAAGATTTACAAAAGCAGTTAACTGTGAAAGCCCCAGGTCGGTTAAAACAAGTTCTAAGTGCTTTGTATGTTTTCAGTAGCCATGATAACTAATGGGAAACTGTAAGAGGTACAGTTCTCTGGAGTTGTGTTGTGTGACTGTTTAAAAATGAAATACTAACTTGACAGAAATAAAATAGATTGGTTTTGCTTAAGTGTTACTCTTGTTCTGCTTCCTCTTCCTCATGTGTTATTAAAAAGGAATAAGATTTCAAATTTAACTGAAAAATATAAAGCTTTTACATCTGTTTTAAATATCTTAAGTCATTTATTGATTGGAAAAAGGAGGTGATTTGTGTGGACTGTATCAGAAGGGCAGTGTGACTTGTGATATACTTGTTGTATACCACTGTGCTTACCATTCAGTCATGGAATATCTCAGGTTGGAAGAAAACCATAAGGAGTTGGAAGAGACCCTTAAGGTTCATTGGCTCCAGCTCTCTGCTCCTTGCAGGACTACCATAAAATCCAAACTTTCTCAGCCTGTCTTTGTAGAGTAGGTGCTCCAGTCCCCTTATTAACTTTGTGGCCCTCCTCTGGACTTGCTCCAGCAGTTCCATGCTCCATCCAGAGCTGGATGCAGGACTCCAGGTGGGGTCTCACAGGAGCAGAATAGAGGGGCAGAATCCCTTCCCTCGCCCTGTTTGGAATGCAGCCCAGGACATTGTTGGCTTTCTGAACTGCGAGCGCGCACTGCCTGCTCATGTTGAGTTTTTCATGAACCATCACCCCCACGTCCTCTGCAGGGCTGTTCTCAATCCATTCTCTGCCCACCCTGTACATAAAAAAAAATTGTTTTCCTCCAGTAGCAGTGAGAAGGAATAGATGCTGAGACATAAACTCTTCATTGACCAGGAAAGGGTCAAACTGCTAAGTCAATCATCTCTACAGGCAGAACAGGCTGTAACATAGGAGGGAAGGGTTAAGAGGGGACACTCAGCCAACATATGACTTTGTTCAAGAGAAGAAAATGGGGCAGGGCCATGCCCTGTGATTGCTCCTTCCTGAGCAAAATGTAGCTTGATGAAAGACTATTTTGCTTGACTTTGTACCATTGACTGGGCCATTTGCATCTGTTGGATTAGAAAGAAGGGATGTGCCTTCCTTTAAGGAGGTAACAGCCAAGTGAAAAGAAAGAGACTTTTTTCAAGGGATTTGGAAGTGTTATCAAGCGATCTTGAACAGAATGTAATAATAATTGAGTGATGTGTATTGTCAGCACTCAGTTATCTCTGAGTGTGCTGTCCCAGCCGCTGATGTTAAGTTAGCTCAAGCACGGCTCTTTGTGAGTGTTACAAAACTGCATCAAAAGACAGATTTAGCTGTCTGTAGTCTGGCCACTTTGCTGAGGACGAAGACTGAGAATAGTTAAGTACTGTTTGACCTAGATAGCTCTGTGCCTGGCCAGTGCTAGAGGATGTGCTGTGCTTTGACAGCTGGGAACCATGAGTAGGGCCGTATGGTACCACATGTCTTGGTCAGATGGGTTTCTGTGCACTTGCACGTGCTGGCCCTGCAGGACTCGGCAGCAAAACAAAACCGGTGCAGGCACCTGAGTAGGTCTTTGGAACAGGTGACAGTCACAGGGGGTTATTCAGTTGTAGCACAAAAACAACATAGCACAAAGTGAGAGAGCTGGTGGGTTTTCCTTTTTGTTTCCTTATATTCATTTAAACAGTGGAGAAACATCTGTAAGTGAGGGAAATTCCATTGTTATTTTATTTAAGTTTGCCTAAAGATGAGATACCAGGTAAGTGCACAAGGGCATATCTGAGCCTGACAGTCAAATGCAATTCAAAGAATTACAAAGGAGCAGCTAACAATATTGTCTGAAAGTGGAGAATTAACAGTGGTGGTAAATAAAAACATATCTGTCTCCTTGTGGTTTATCTTAGCCACGTGCTTTTCAGTTGGACACTTCAGAGAGGTTTATCCTACATGTGAAATGGTTCCAGGACCACTTATTAAGGTCTCTTTATTGTTACGGTACCTTCTGCAAGTGGCTGCTGCAAGATTATTTAAACACTTTACAAATCTGAAGGCTTTGGATCCTTTTTTTTTTGGATCCTTTTCTTAGGTTATTTTCCATATATATTTTGTATATTTATTCACAACTATATCTTTAAATTTACTTTGCCAGTAACAAGACATGTACAGCCAGTAAGTAGTTTCATCTTAAATGTCGCTGCCAAGTTGGGCTCGAGGAGTTACAGTAAATGGGATTACATCAAGCTGTCACCAGTCACCCCAAGGCTCAGTTTTAGGGTCAGTGCTCTCTAATGTTTTTATAAATGAACTGTACAGAGGATTTGAATGTGCATTAAGGAAGTTTACTGATGATACTAAATTAGGGAAGCTGTGGACTCCCTCTAGGGTAGAGAGGCCTTGCAGAGGTGTCTGGATAGGCTACAGAGCTCTGCAGTCCCCAGCTGATAGAAATTTAACAGCAGCAAGTGCCAGAAATTCAGAGGAAGTTCAGCTTGAACATCAGGAAAAGACTTTTCATTGGGAGGATGGTTGGAACAGGCTCCCCAGGACAGTGGTTACAGCACCAAGCCTGTCAGAGTTCAAGAAGCAGGTGGAATATGCTCTTAGTCATATTGATTTAGTTTTAGGTAGTCCTGCAAGGAGCACAGTTGGGCTCAGTCCTTATGGGTCGCTTCCAACTTGAGATATTCTGTGATTTTATGATTTTAACATATGGGAACACAAGCCTCTTGTAACAGCAGCAACATAATATTTATATGGAAAGGAAAATACGAAAAATGAGTAATTTTTCAAGACCTTTGTGAAGACTTCTGTAATTCACATTCAGTGAATCACTGCAAAAAGTAATGTAGTGTAATTCATGGATGTGTAAAATACTCAACTGGATTTTTATGAAGTACTGAGGCATCTACTTCTCCACGTTTTATTTAATAAATGTATTTTTAAAAATCCAGACCCTAGCATCAAGACGGCAAAGCACTGATAGTTAAATACAGATACTCGCAGGATTTTAAACCGGGGAAAAAAAGCTTCACGAGGATGTTCGCTAGGGTGCGCTCGAAGCACGTGGCTTTTGCTTTTGGGGACAGGACCGTGGCACTGAGCAGCTGTGTCACTGGCCCTGAACAGCCCCCTCTAGTTAAACCTGCTTTTGTCGGGGGGTTGGAGTGGGTGGGCTCCAGAGGCCCCTTCCAACATCAGCAATTCTGTAACTCTGTAGCTCATTTATGATGAACAATTTTTTTTCTTCAAATATTAGGAAAACATTAACAAATTTTCTGTAGAAACAAAGGTGTAAGCACAGAAGGCAACATAAAAGTAAGTGCTGTATGAGCTCTGTGCTGATGTGGTTGATTATATACTAGGGCATTAAAATGCTGGAATTAGTCTTTATAGTTTGAAAACCTAGGAGTACAATTGCACCTCATTCTGAGCCAAAATCTTTTAAAATTACTTCCTAGAAAGGTGTGAGAAAATAGCATATTTTTCTTGTTGAGAAGTACAAATGAGATGTGTCAGGATGGTTTCTGGGTGACCATCCTTTGAGCTTTAGACTTTCTGAAAAGCAGTATTTATGGAGCTACACAAATGTCTTTTGGCAACAGATCTCTAAGTATCTCTTTGTTTTGGGGGTACCTGTACTCATGATCATTAAAGAATAATCTCTCTGGGCACTTCACTGTATCACAGTTTATAAATGCAATTTTCATAAAAAAGAAGCCCACCAAGCCAACTGTTTCAAAATTAAATTCTGGCTTCTGACAGAAATTTTCTGCTCTCTGATTTTCATATCCAAGTGTGAAGGATTTTGATATATTCCTATTCATATGTACAAATCCATATGTTTTTTATAAGTGTACATAGAGAGATGTATCTCACGCCTACTGGTGCCTGTGGATATACAGATCACTCGCAGTGAGTGACAAGAGTTAGCTACGAGTGGTCCTTGGGCTGTGTGATTCCTGATCAGTTCAAGAGACTGTTTCAGTGCTTAACACTTGGTCTGGATGCCTGCCTGCAGTTTCCGCATTCCCTTGTGCTGGGAGTCGGAAATCTTTACTACCCCATCAGTCCACATGCTGCTGGGGGGCTGGTCGTTCCTGCTGAGAAGGGATGGCAAGGCAGAGCTCTCTGCAGATTTTACACCTCTGTCCTCACAGAGTGGAAATGTGGACCTGCCCCCTGCTCTGGAAGATGTTAACTTCTTCATACAAGGCTTAGAAGAAGCAGACTGGTAGTCGTCACTCCTTTGGAGAGAAGAGAAAATAAATGGCATGTTTAGAAAGATGATGAGAAGGTGCTGGTGTTTGCACAGCTGTTTTTCCTGGCTTCTACTTTGATTTCATTGGTAAGTTTGGGGCAATCCAGAGACTGAGTTCCATTCCCACTTGTGCTGGCAGTGTGAAGATGCTCAGTCCTTTTAGCTTCTGGGGAAACGATCCCAGTGCATTTTGGCCTATCCCGCTGAGCAGGTGTGTGAGCAGCCAGGCAGACAGGACACAGAGCTCTGTCAGCCTTTCCTCAAACATTTGTTATCCCCATCACATCATGGGGTGTGACAGGACTCCTTTGACTTGCAGGCTCCGGTGAAAAATTCATACCAGGTACCATCTAGAAAACACAGCAGGCAGTACTGGAGCACTGTGCAGAGGAATGGAGAATACCAGTGCTGGTGTATGGCTGTGCTCACAGTAGAAGAATGACATCCAAGCTGTGCCCCAAGGTCAAATCAGTATATACCCCTAACAATTTAAAATGTACAAATGTGCAGTGTAAATACGTATGTGTGAGAAATAATTCCATTGCCTGTCCTGGTGGAGTTTGAGATTGGCATGTGTATTTTGTCTCCAAAGTTACAGAAGTTCTTTTTGCCTATGCTAACTTCTCAAGGGAAGAAAAAGCTCTTAGGAAGTTAGAATATCTTGACTACTTCTCAGTCTTCATTGTATTTGTTCTCACAAAATAAACTGAGAAGTTAAAAGTTATGCATTGGAAAATGAGATCCACAGTGGGTAGGGCTCAGATTTTTAAGCATATTTAGATTTTTTTTAATTTGCACCCAGTCGGTGAAAATGAGCCATGGAAGTAAATACACCATAATTTTTAATGTGTAGTTACAGTCCCACAGGAAATCTGTGATGGACTAGGTGCTAACATCCTGGGCTAACATCCTTTGCTGGTACAAAGCACAGGCCTCTGCTCCCTGAGCTTGTACATAGGTCTCAATCCTACTGTTGTTTTGACTGATAAATGAAACAGAAGAGCTTTTGTGGAGAGCGATCTATGTAAGGAGGAGAATGCATTCTGAATTCTGACTACTTTGGGTTAGGTTTATATGAGACCTTGGTTTCCCTAAATACAAAATTTCAATGCTTTATGCCGTTGCATCTTGTGTTTTAGAGAGCAGCTCACGTAAGTGTTTAACATCTCCAAAACCATACTGAGTTTCCTGAAGGAATGTGGGTAGACCTGAAGTGTCTGAGTGTATCCTCACCAGAGGAGAGGCTTCCCTGATACATAATTTATCCAGAGTTGTCAGTCCATCCTGCTGGCCCTTTCCAGTTTTATTTAGATGGTAAAATATGCACTGTTCATGAAAGAAAAAAAAATTTCCCAGTTTAAGTTCATGTCAAATTTTGCTTGTTGCTTCAGTGCGAATAGTTTCTCACAAATGCTTAGCGTGGTGGACAAGTTCACTGTCTGAAATGTGAGAAAGCTCATTTCAAATCCCTTCTCCAAGAGCAAGGGGCTGGGTTTAAAACTCTTCACACTCTGAAATAATTTGTGAATACATTTCCTGTAGTTTCCTACAGGGCAGGGCTTTCTCTGGTTGCTGAGTGACAGTGGTCTTTGGGAAGGCAGTTGTTTTATGTGTGACTTCCTGGAGGCTCTGGAGTCATCAAAAGTTAAAAAAAAATAAAACAGAAAAACCACTTTTAACAAACTTCAACCCAAACTTCTGTTTCTGGGAAGACAGCACTCTGGCCTTGGGAGCTGGTGCTTGCCAGAAAGCCCTTTGTAGCGTTCTGTCTTGATCAGACCTCAGGCTCATCCCTGACCTCACTGGTCTGGCTTCGTGGGGCTAGAAATAGTTCAGGTTATGAATCTAGCCATTGAAAATATGATCACAGAAACTAAAGATCACAAAAACTTGAGGGCACTGCTGATAATATTCTTGGTAAGTGAAATGTAATCATGGTGGGTGGCACAGCAGATTGCCCCAGTAAGGACTTGCATGTCAGTTGGGTGTTTTGAATGTGCTGTTCTGTGCCTGCGAGGTCAGGAGTGTTCCTCGAGAGTTTTATGGGATGATATAATGGAGTTTGAGTATTGGCAGAACTTACTGGATCAATAAGTAAAGATAGTGCATTTCAAGCTGTGAATTAACAATTGCTGCAAAGAGTTGGCTGAGGTTGCTGTCACTTTAAGTAGGCAAATAAAGGAATTACAGCCTCATATGCCTGTTGCTATAAGCCGTGTTTGGGAATTTACCTGGATAGGATGTTTTTAAAAAGCCCATACAATCCTTATGTGCTTCTGAAAGATTATCTACAGCTTTAAAATTTTTACAAGGTGCACTAATACGAGCATCATATCTCAGAACATAATACCTGAAGCAATAAATTCCCTGCCCTCTAACAGAAAGACAAAACCCCCATGCAGAAGTTTCTGGGCCCTGCCTTGTGCAGCCTGGGAGGCTGCAGGTGTGTTGGTGAGTTTAACTGGATAGGAAAAAGAAAGTATTTCCTGTTTGATTTGAAATGAACTTGAAATGTACTAAAAATGGCAAGCAGCTCATCCGAAACTGCAGAGGAATTTACAGATGTGTGTGATTTCAAATAAATTAATTTTACTCTGGCCAGCATTCAGTCAAGACTACACAAAGACTACAAAAATCATCTCTAATCTTGTAACTATGGCAAGTGTAAGAGAGACACCAACTGAAGTGTCCTCTGGATGTGTATTTTTGTCACATCCTTAATCTGCTCACCTTCAATAGTTGGAACCCAGTTAACCCAGACTTACTAAAAGGATTCTTCAAATAAAATGTTTTCATGTAGCTGCACAGAAAAAAATAGATACGAGGCTCAGGACTTCTGTTTTTTGAAAAAACAGATCTGTCTGCAGGAAAGACTGGTTTTTAAAAAATATTACAATTGTCTTGGAAATGTAATTTCTTTGAAATTAGGAGGGAAAGGTATATTGTGGTTGTGTCAGTCTGGGTTTCTCTGGATCTTCTATTTGGTACATTTTTGGGTTTATTTCTTCTCTTTGTATTTTAAAGGCCATTTTGTGGAAGCTGCCAGTGAGGGGTGCTACGTGATCACCCCAGAGAGGATGGAGCTCTTGAATCTGTGTCCTAATGCCAGACAAAAATTATGTCTAAGCACAAAAACAAACCCCCAAGCAAAGGAAAGCTGTGAAAGCCTCACTTTATAAAGCAAAAATTAACGGATTGTCTGGATTTTACTCTTCAGAAGCAGCCAGAATGGAAATCCTCGGGCAGTTTGTACTCCGTGAGAGTGGAGTGGCAGGAGGGGTTCAGCAGCGTGGGATGTACAAAGCTGGCTGGCAGGGATGGAGTTTTCGGCGTGAGCAACCCGGGGGCACAGAGGAGAGCGGCTGGGGTGGGCGTGGCATGATAGTCGGGAGAATCCTGACCTTCCCGAGGTGGGGACTTTGATACGGTATATTCTAATGCTTGGATGTGGGAGGCTCTTGAGATTCTTCTGTCTTATCTTAGTTGTCAAACACACCAGAGGTTATTTTTATTTAAACCAGTTTAACAGTGTATTTTATCATTGCACGTTTTATTTGCTTTTAATTCTAGACATAACAGCATATCCTTCCTCTTTCATCTTAGCGGCTTCCTCACTAAATCTGGTGAAGGTTCTCAGCCTTAAAGCTGAAAATGTGCATTACCTAGGTTCAAAAGAATGCTCTTTGGTAATATAGTCAGTGGTTTACATCCAAAAAATACCCTTCAAAGTAAAAACTGCACAGCTGATGTCCCTGTCCTGCTGTGTTGACACTGGAGCTGGAAGGCACCTTGGCTCTGTCGGGCACCGTGCAGATGCTCACTGCTTCCTGTGGTGTCTGAGGATGGGTTTGGAAGTAGATCAAAGTACCAATTAAAAGTGCAGTTATAACCAGGTAAGACAACAGAAAACTCCCTGTTTAGAAGAAATAACTTGTGTCTTGGATTTCTGACATGACTTCTTTTGGAGCTGGAGTGGGTGATGTCTGATCCTCTTAAGGAGGCGCAGTAGGACAGGAGTAGTTCTGTTGCAGCAAATGTTAGAGACAATGGAAGAAAAAAGTTCACCAGCTGAGATTCAGCAGTGGCAGGAGTAGTATTTTCTCTTCCTGTCAAAGGCAATACTTGAGTCCTGCCTCCTATAGAACCCTGAAGGGAAAGCTTTTTCTTCTCTTTTCTGAACAAAACCCAATAAGATAAAACATGTAATTTTGTTTCATTCTGCACAAACTGCTCCTCTGGACACAATGAAACATTTTGTTCTCTGGCACGAGAGGGTCAGTGTGGTCTCAACACTCATCTGCTATGTGAAGTTTATCCTTCAAACTGCTGGGGAGGATTTTTTCTGGGCTCGTGTGTTAGTGCCTTGGCATCCTGGTGATGCTCTGAGGTGAAGAGGATCTGGGCTAGGCAGCAGGGGACACTGCTCCTGCCAAGTGGTCTGCTGTTGGATTCTTCTGTCTTTGCTTCTGTCTAGTTCTTTTACTCAGAGCCCGGATCAAGACACAAGAGACGCTGTTTCTTCTTTAGATTTGGATGTTTATTATTTCTTATCTAAGTTACAACTACACAGAATGTGCTTTTAAGTTAGCAAGGTGAAAAATGGCCCCAGAGTTCTTCTTCCAAGGCCTTTTGAAGGTCAAGTTATCCAATAATATAGTGCAAACAAATTTATTTTTACTTATAACCCAATAGTCTGTTAACTTGACCTCTGCATTGCGGATTTTTCTGTCCAGTTACTAACTTGCTCAAACTTATGAAGAAGAAGGAAGAAAGAAGTATTAGCCACCACCCTAATTCCACCATCTTGTCAACTGTATATATATATTACTATATCCCAAAACCTAAAATTCTATATCTTCACCCAGTGATATAACACACTTCTGTCAATTACACGCTAACAATCTCAGTGTTATCACCTAGTTTTGGAAGCCTTTTCCAGGGCTTCAGATCAAATGCAGTGTATTTTTGTGGATCTGTACTTGTCAGCTCTGAGAGATTAAAACTCTCAGAATCCAGGGTTCCAACAGTCTGCAGGATGGCTGAGCCTCAGCCCTGCTTGGTGGCTGGAGGAACATTCTCAGAGCCTGATAGAACAGGTCCGTCTTCACTTAAGGAGAAATGAAGGCTGTCACTACTTCTTTGCCCTTCAGAAAAATGCCCCAATTGGTCAGCTGGTGGTAGCAGGGAAGGGGCTGATTTTTGAAGGATACTTGTACCTTGGGGCTAATTTTCAAAAAATTTGGGGATTAAACCTGAGCCTTTTAGCAAAGAGAAAAATAATCTGTGTCCCTTTCTCTGTTATTTCCCATTCCAGCACCAGCTTGCTTTTTCTTTCCATGCCTTTGTGTGATTTCATTTGTAGGTCATAAGGGTCTTATCCCCTTGCCTTAGTGTGTGCAGCCTGCCAGGGAGCTGCTGGCAGCGGGGCTGATGCAGCTGTACAATCAGCCCTGGAGGGGTGGGACTCTTCCCTGGGAATGCAGCGCAGGCACATGATGATTAACAGCAAGCTTTGGTTCATGTAATGCAAATGCAGCATGGACAAGAAATAACATTTGCCATCCTTTTGCAAAAGTTTTGAACACAAGAGCTTGCTGAGTCCTGCTTGGGAGGGTTTGCTCATTATTTATCAAATCACTACTTTTTAGGCACTGCTGCACAGTCTGTCACCTCTGCAGCACAGGACCGTGTGCTTTGGCACCCAAAGGAAAGCAGCAGGAGGGAGGAACCTCTGCAGTGCTGGTGGCACCTCTCTGGGGGCACCTGGCTGCGATGGAGCTGCCTGCGGCCCCTTGATGGAGCTGCCTGCGGCCCCTTGCACCGTGGTTCTTAGCAAGGCAGAGGTTCTTGCCGGGGGGCAGGGAGGGATTTCTGCATCCTTCCCTGCAGACAGTGCTATAGCAGGATCGACTGTGTGGAAATTAAGTATGGATTTCCCTGTCCTTAAAAATGCAAATGACCCCATGCTTTTAGTGCTGTGTAATTCCCACTGAGCAAAGCTCTTCCAGGCTCCTGTTTGCTCTCTTTCACACATGCACATGCTTATTCTTCATCCCTTGCTTTGCAAGCATATATTAGCCCTTGCTTTCTGAGTGCCTCCTCCGTGAAATATCTCTGGGTTTGATTATTTTCCCCAGGAATACTGGCTTGCACCTTCTCCAGGTTATCCTTCAGTTATGTTTTGTCTGTGCAGGGTTTGTGAACTTTTCAGGCCCCATTGTATCATTTTTCTGTGCTCACTTGTGGCTGTAACACCTCCTGGCTCCATACTGCCTCCAAATGCAGCATGCTATTTCCTATAAAGACTAATGAGAAGACATCAGCTTGACATCAGCTCGGATGTGTGCCAGGACACGTGCTCCCCACTAGGCTGCTCCTCTGCTGTGTGCCCTGAAGGAATGAAGCAGTGACAAGCCGGGGTTGCCTGCCTGCCTGCCAGCCAGGGGTGTGTGCCTTGTGCTCCTGCTGATGAGCGTGGCACATCTGGCTCAGCTCCGAGCGGCTGGGTGGGCATTCAGGCTGGGCCATCTGCATGCCACTGGTGTGAAGAGCTGGATTAGCCTCACTGGACCCCTGAGGACTGGGGGTTCTCCACCCCATCCTGACCCAGCCTGAAACCCTGATGGAATGGGTAGACAGCTCTACTGGAACAGTTGGTGTCAGAGAGAGCTTTTAGCCTTTGCTGGTGCTTGGAGATTCCAGACTAGCTGTATGAGAGTGTATTTAGTGGCATGGCATCAGCCTGGCCAGGGACACTTATCACGAAGCCTCAGTGTTTAAAACTTTAAAGTGGAAGAAGTTGTAGTATGGAGAGGGGATAAACTTGGGATTTAAATCTCCTTTCTTGCTCTTCCCTGGGTGAGGTCACTTGGTTTGTTCAGCCTAGAGAAGAGGAGACTGAGGGGAGACCTCGTAACTTCCTGTAGCTTCTTCACAAGGGGAAGCAGAGGGACTGATTTCTCTCTGGTGACAAGTGACAGGACCTGAGGGAATCCCCTGAAATGGTTTGAGGGAAGGTTTAGGTTGGATATCAGGAAAAGGTTCTTCACCCAGAGGGTGGCTGGGCCCTGGAACAGGCTCCGCAGGGAAGCGGTCACAGCACCAAGCCTGACAGAGTTCAAGAAGCGTTTGGACAACACTTTCAGGCACATGGTGTCATTCTTGGGCTGTCCTATGTGGGGCCAGGAGGTGGATTTGATGATCCCTATGGGTCTCTTCCAACTCAGGACTTTATGATTCTGTGATCCACATGGGCCCTGGGATCTCTGTTCATGTTTAGCTCTGAAACAAGGACATTTCCCTGTGGCCAGGAGTGCTAGAAAATAATCTTCCTGGGCCTAATATGAGTACCTATCAAAGACTCAATTTCTGTCATTTTGTAAGACATGGGATAAGTATGGTAATTGCTGTCTCAGGGCTGGAGCTCCCTTGAGGCTTGCACAAAAATTGAGTAGGTGATAAGAGCCAGGCCTGTGGGCAATTTTACATGGGTGAGTCTGTGCATACATATCCATTGCTTCAGAGGGAAAGCACTTTGTACTGGATGCATAAAATATGGCAATTCCCCAAATGGCGGATTAGAGCAGGAAGAGCACTTATTTAATGTTTTTCTACCCTTATATTTTCACAAGAGCTGGATAAAAACATTAGCAGCCAGGAGCTCCTTTGTGCTTGTTGCTGGTGGGCGTGCTCATCTGCTTGGTGTCTGTACAGGCTTCACGGGTCCCATGCTCTTGGGTAAGGGTTGGAGTTGCAGTGGCTTTGGGGCCACGAGGGATGGAGAACAGAAATGGGCTGAACAGGAGGAAGGAAAAAGCCAATGGCGCAGAAGCAGGACCCTCCAGCAGGTGAGGAATAACCATGGGCTTACTTGCAGACCTTACTGGGGCTGTGGGTCTGGTGGCAGAGGGGTGCCCTCCGCGCTGCCCCGCTGCCGGCACTCACGGCTCTGTGTGCCGGCCAGTGGCAGCCACGTCGCCCTTGGGCCGGAGCTGCACTCTCACTGGGCATCCTCCAGGAGCTGGAATAGCCCTGCCAGCCACTCCACTTCCCCTGGTGCACCTCAGCTCCTGCCCAGCCCAGAGTGAACCCAAGGAAAGCATGCAAAAGCATGGGCTGGGCTCAGCTGGGGTCAGGCACGGCAGTGGCAGAGGGTGATCTGAGCTCACATCTCTCTCCCTGTGTTGAAAAGACTTTATAAACATCTGGAAAAAGGAAAACAGAAGGAGAAGAGATAAATTTGACACACTTGAAAAAATGAACTATCTAGAAATAGGTTGCAAAATGTATTAATTTAAAAACATAAGAAATACTTTAATAAATGCAAAGCAGTGTTGTAACCAATTAACTTCTGAAAACCTGAAGTAAAAACTGAGCTATACTTATGGAGAGATGGAGATTTAAGTGAGACATGACAGAGATGTGTTCTGACTAATATATTGGATTTGCTGTAATTTTATTAAGTCTGGGGCATGCCTGGCAGAGTGCCTTCCTTCACTTTACTGCTGCATCATATGAGCACTTGATGCTGTCAGCAGAAGGAAGGCAGCAGGCACCAAGACTGGATTTTAAAATGCATTTTATCACAGTTTGGCCCAAGGAAAAGTGATGGCTTAAAGGAGCTAAAATCAAGCCCAAAGCCCATTTTGCTGTAAAGGTCTGTGCTGCAGTCCTCTTAAAACCTCATTTTAGGGTCTCCTTGACTCATTTCTGGTTGTGCTCAAGCCATTAGCAAAGCCACTGTACTGCCGCACTACCTCCCATACGATGACAGAGGGACTCAGTGAGAAAACAAAGAAAAACTGTACTTGGCGTCAACCCGTAATGAAACTAAATTTTGCCTTAACTGCATTCAGCTCTTCTGCTGCTTCTGTCACATGCCAGAGGCTTTTGTTCCTAATTGAAAATGATAGCTCCCTGGGTGCTGGGGAGGCATGTGGCAGCCTTTTATTGCCGTGTGGATTATGTGCCCGCTGTATTTCACACACTGCCTGGAGAAATGCAGCAGATTTTATTGATGTGAGGGACCGTCCCTCATCATGTTTTTTCCCGTCTCTCTTGCATTCTTGGTGCAGCTCATTTCCAATTTTATTAACATCTGGGATGTGGTAGGAAGGCTTCAGTACAAAAATTAGCAGAGGCCTCAAAAGAAAATCCCCAATGCTTGGATTACAGAGATCCACACAAGTTTAATTCCAATATTTTGGTAAAGTATAACTGAGGAAAAAAAGTTCCCCTGAATTTTTTTGACCACAAAAAGGTTAAAGAAATTTCATTTGTCCTCAGAAAGGTTAATTTAGTCTATCAAACCAAGGAGCTTAATGGAAGTGCAAAAATGAATGTAGTTTAGAAACTAAGTCAGCTTTAGAAAGCAAGATAAGGTTAATGACAAAATAAATCACTTTATAACCATCTACCAAGAGTGTTCATGACTAATGAGGTACTGGGTGGGTGTCCCTTGCTGAGCTGTGGCCGTGCCCCAGCAAGGGTGGACCAGCAGCTCTCTTGTCCCACCATCACCCACTGAGACTGCATCCTTGCATCCTGCCAGGGCTGTGCTGAACAGGGGGGATGCAGTGCCGGGCATCGTCACGGGCTGCGGGGCTGTGAGACCAGCCTGCACTGCTGCCAGCCCCACCAGCACTGAAATCAGCAGCACGCTTCAGTAGGGGGGTTCCAGAGTGCAGTTTTTCCTCTGCTCATAGCTGAGAAGAGCAGTCTTTTCTGCATGATACAAGCTCCTCTGCGTCTGTGTGAACCTGAAGTACCTGGTGAGAAAACTGGCTGACCTGGGGAGCTCCTCCTCAAGGCCGGCAGTGGCCCTTGCCTGCACCCCACCCTACAGCCCAGAGAGGGCTTGGATGCCCACATTTCGCAGTCCTAATTTTGGACTGAGCCCCCCAGGGATGACGTGTTTCAGTAGCAGTGACGGCTGTGTCTGGGCTGGTGGGTGCCAGCAGGCTGGTGTCTGAGCCAGCGCTGCCTGGGGGCTCAAACACTGACCTGACCTGACCTGCGCCCTGCCTCTGCCTGGGCTGCCTGAGCTGGCACAGGGAGGGGACGACAGGGAAGGAGCCATGTTATTGATAGATGAGCCCCATCCCAGCACTCCTGGGGCTGGGCCAAAGTGCTGTGGGCTGCTGCATTCCTTCATGGTCGTGCTGAACCTCAGGAGTTGCCTGGCAGTGCTGAAGGGGCAGTGGGAGATGCTGCCCCACCAGCTGCTGGAGGATCCAGCCATGTCTGGGGTGGTCTTGCTTCAGGCACCAGCCAGTGCTGGTGAGGCAGTGATGTGATTCTCCATATCCTTGGGACAGCCTCCTGAGCTGCTGGCTCCCCTCCCAGCAGAGTGTCTGACCCCTGGGATGGCGAATGTGGAGGTTGGAAGGTGCCTTGGGGCACTCACTGGCTTCTCTGCTTCATATAAATAACCAGACACTGCCAGACCTGATCCTCCCTACCCCAGTTGCTCTCCCTGGTTTTCTTGTGCTCCCCTCTCTCAGCTAATGGGTATTTAGACAAAGCAAAACAGTGCTTCTACCAAACTGTCTTGTGCAAAATCTAGCATTAATTTGGTATGACTTTACAGAGCAATTTACTGTCCCATGGTCAGGGTAAATGGATGGAGGTACAATATGGCAACTGCTCTTCATATTAAGCCATGGGAAATGCTCAAGAATTCATTATACTGCCTTTAAATCTGAATGAGTGCTGCTCTATTTAGTTAAGAGCTCTTCTGTAAGGACTGGAGAACTGAAGGAAGGAAGACTTCATTTTTTGCTTCAGTTTCCTTATAAAGTACCTGTTTCAGTGTCCTCTGGCATTAATAGAAAGTTTGGGCATTGGATGATTTTGTAAATGGATCCTATTGCTGCATCTCCAAACTGGTGGGAGGTCACCAGAGGAAATTCAGAAGTTGTCAGAATGGCCATGCCCTTCAGACAAGGGAGTCACTCACAGCTCAGACCTCGGGGTGGTTTTCCTCCAGTTCCTGGTGTTGCTTTACAGCTGATGTCTGAAACTCTTCCAATGCACCCCATGCACAGGTAGCCCTGGACCAGCTTAAATGACATCAATCAAGATGGCTTGCAGCTCAGCAAGAACTCCTGGCTCTTATCTGGTACTAAAGAAGTGATGGTGAGGAGTGTAAATAGATGTGTATGTAAATGCACATATACATGTGTGTGGTTTGTGTGTTATGTATTTATCACAGTAGTGGAGGAAAAGCCTGTCATATGCTCACAGAATGTTCACAGAATAAGCTGAGTTGGAAGGGACCCATAAGGATCACCGAGTCCAGCGCCAGGTCCTGCACAGGACACCCCAAGAGTCACACCCTGGGTTCAATTTGTGGAGCAATGACCACCGTCTGTCCCTCATCTTGACTGCTCCTGAGAGCTGCAGGTTGTCAGCCACGTCACCAAAGCCTTTGGAAAATCACCTGCTGTGTTTTCTAACAGCAGTAAGTTAAACAAGTGTTTTAAAATTGGTCAGATTTATGAAACTCCCCATAGTCCTTCTCCTGTGGTTCAGTGAGTCCCTTTCAAGGGATGCCCTGGCTGATCCCGAAAGGTCTCTGTCACAGTGACAGTGGGTGACTGAAATCCTGGCTGCCCCTTCCTAAATGGGGCTACAATCACTACTCACTGATTTCCCTTTCTAAAAGCCCAGCTTATCATGGCCTTTCCTTTTCTATCCACTTACATTAAAATGTCTTTTTATTCATAGATTTGTGTGAGTTATTTGGCTGGTCTACACCAAGTGGTCTACAGGCCCAACAATTTATACACACACAACTTATGTCACTTTCACAGATCTATTGCTTTTTTCCTGCCTTGCAGAGATTCATGCTCATTTTTCTGTATGAGACATATTTAAATTGGAAAATAAAAATGACACATTAATCCTTTCCTTCCTTTGCCTCCCAGATGAGCAAAACTCTTGGAGTAAACTCAAGCCTGTTTCTTAATTTATGGAGAAATGCAGAAGTCTAAATCAAGCTCCGAGAAGATTAGATTACAAACTTGGAGTGGAAAAACTTCAGGGAGACCACTTCTGCGAGCTGCTGAGAGCTTTGAGTTATTGAACCCCCTGAGCTGCTATGGACACCTCTTCCTTCCCAGGACAAGACAAAAGAAAACGATTTCCCTGTGGAAAATGCCTCACGGTACAGACCAGCTCGGGCACTGCTGTGGATGCCGGCGCGGCGCGCTGCCCGTAGTGCGGTGCCCTGGTAGTGCGGAGCGTTGTGCAGGAGCGCTGTGCTGAGCAGCTCTGAAAGTTTTGACTGTTGCAGTGATGTTTTTCTTACAACCAACTGGCACAAAATCTGCTGTGCATCCAGCGTGGGGCATCCAGCATGAGGAGTAACCCCAGCACATGGTGGTGTCTCAGGAAGCAGCTGGTCGTGGTTTCATTTCACTTTTTCAGCTGTGTCCTGTAACCGTTCCTGTGTAAGACCCTTGGAGATACCTGAGCAGTGCTGGCGTGTATAAACCTGGTAATCTGTCATGAGAAATAGGCCACGAGTGCAGCAAATGTTTTTCTGCCTCTTCGAGGCACAGCAGTGTGTTTCATCAGAGGAGAACAAGCTGGGAGCAATAGACATAACAGGATTAAAATGATGGCTGCTCTGTCATTTTCCACGCTAACCTGGGCACCCGAGAATTGCTGAAATATGGTTGAAATGCCGCCGTGCTGCATCTTGTTTAAAAAAGTGTTTTGTTAAAAGAAAATCCACACCAAATAACTGAATCTGCTCCACTAAAATAATATGTAAACACTGGCTGCACGGTTTAACCATCACATACTTTGATAGCCTTTAGGAACTGAAAGGCAATTCTCTCCCCTCTCTGCATTATTATATAACCTCATCAGAAGATAAACAGCCTCCTTACCCCCAAACATTTTGCAATTTGCATTTAGATTGTTTGGTGCCAATGTTCAGGATAAGATACTTCCTAGCTCTGTCAAACAAAACCTGATTGTCATTTAGCAGAGTGGCAGTCAATTTATGTTTCCATTAACGGAGATCCCAGACAATTATCTGGGGAGGGGAGAGGGAGAAACCTTACAAATTGCCCTCCTGCCTTCAAGGCTTTCCAGTGGGCAGCTGTAGGGCAAATTCGACATACCCATGAGGGAGAGAAAGGGAATGCCTTTCTGCTGTTGCTGGGGAGAAAGGTGTGGGGGCAGCTCCCAGACCCCTGGGCTGTGCAGCATCACACATGAGAGCCACTTGCCTCATGGAGGCAGCAGTGATGTGGGGCAGGGTCACCACCCCCAGGCCAGGGATGTGTTAGACTTTGACTCCCAACCTGATTCAGCGGCAGAGCCAGGGATCCCAGTGTGTTTCCTTGGACGTGTCCACTCAGCAGCCAGAGATGCGCTGTCAGGCACTGCCCTGTCTCCAGTCCCCTGGGCTGTGCCATCCTTGGGGACCCTGGCCCTTAAGCACTCATTGTGGTCCTCCTTGGCCGGGTGGGATGGCAGAGGACATGCCCTCCTGGCGATGGGATTGCCCTCCACTCCTGCCACGCTCACCCCACAGCGGCGCTCCTGGGGCCGGCCAGGGGGTTGCACTCACTGACAGGACTGACAGCAACTCTACGAAGCCCTTGTGTGGATGCAGAACACAAATGCAATATGCTTTCCTTCTCTGACAGTAAGTTGAAGACACTTCTCCCTTCCCTCCTGTCTTAATGACTTCATTTTTCCTGTGCCCCGTTACTTAGCTGTGCTCCCTATCACTCCTGTGCCTCCCACGAGGACTCCATGCCTGACAGCAACCTCTCCACCAAAAGCGGCTCCCCCATCACTCACCCGTGTCGTTCGGTGGAGTGCAGCACTGATGGCATTGACCAACCCAAGGTTTCCCCAGGCAAGGCATTTCCCCCAAGGACACTCGCCCTTGACTAAAAGCCAGTCCTCTCCTCTCTAGTGCCCTCTCTGAGAGGGGTGGGCAGGTGGCACCAGCGCAGCCCTGCTCCCCAGCAGCGCTCCTTGCTCCTGGGCTTTTCTGCACACACACGTGTGTGTCACACAGGAGGTCACAAAGCTCATAATCCTGTGTGCAAGACCATTCCTGTTGTCTTTGCAAAAACACTGTGTTGCATCTTGGCTGGTGCAAAAGAGCCATTTGTGTTGGAAACAGCTCTGAGTGACTCCGTGGCCAGGTCAGCAGGATGCTGGCTGTCTTTCCCTGGCGCTGCTGGGGTCTCCTTAGGGAGCAAAGAAGAGACCCAAGTAGAGGTGGGCTCACCTGCAGCTGAGCTGTACTGTAAACGTGGGGGACTCACACAGGCTGCCTGGCACGTGCTGCAAGGGGACCACCCTGGTACAAGCTCTTTGGTGTCCTGGCTTGTGGCCCCTTTGCGGCACCGTGAGGCAGGTGGTGCTGCTTGGTGACTGTGAAAAATCAAGTGGTTTTCTGAAGGGAGGGGAGACACCCATGCCCCAGTGATTGGAAATACATCTGTGGCCACTTGAAAGTTATTTTTGCTACATGAAAGGCTGGGGCGTGAAGACAGGGCCTTCTCCAGACTGTATCACCTCTTGGCTTCCCTTCCAGTACAGCTCATTTATTTGGTTTGGCACCAACTAACCAAGCCATGTAGCTGCCAGGTTCACCATGTATAAGGAGCTGCTCATGTCAGGAAGAGCTTTTGGCTGCGGGAAAGCCCTGCAGATGTTGTCCAGGTGGTTCTGCTCTCCATGAGCATTTAGGAACAGTCAAACCATGTAACAATTTTACAATGATTATTTTTCTTTCGAAACATGGCCTAAATTTTTATCAGGCACTGGAGCAGAAGCACGGGGTGACATGCGGCATGAAGGCTGGGTGAGGCGTGTGGTATGTGCTGGCAGCAGGGGACCAAGAAATGCCAGAGGAACAGGACCTGGAGAAGTGTGGAGGGGACTGGCACTCCAGACCAGCTTGGAAGTAGCTGGCAGGCTCCTCTGTGCAGCATTTTGCACCACACTGCTTGTCAGGCAGGGCAGCCAGTAAGGTGTAGCCAAGAGAGAGCTGTTGCCTGCCCACATTTAAATTCTAGTTGTTCCCACATGTCAGAATTTTGACTCAGGATCCAGCTGTGGCAAAGAGGGACTCGTGTCACCTGCCGTGCAGATGACCTGGTGAGTTAGCTGTGCCTCGCTCCCCCCTGCCCTATGTGCCTCCTAACTGTGCAAAGAATCACCACCCATGGGTGCCTCTCCCAGCAAATCAAGGCAAACACATCCAGACTCACTCACGGACTCATGTTCCTTCTCCAGATTCTCTGCACTGTGCTGCTGAATGGGGATCTTAGGCCTTGTCCAAAAATGGGCTCACACCCCTCACCTGAGTTAAGGGGCATTCAGTTGCCTCCTTCCTCTCTCCCAGTTCCTTGGCTGTACGTTGCCCGGAGGACACATGGACGCTGCTGGCACCACACCCAAGCCTACCCAGGGCAGGAGGAAAAGGGTCTTCCTCTGCCTACAAACCTGCTCAACCCTGTGACCTCAGAGCACCCCTGAAGCCCATTAACACTACTAAAGGCTGCTCTTTTCCTTGCAAATTTTCTGCTTCCACATCCCCTCCTAGCCTCTCTGCCACAGCCTTACCCTTGCCACCTTGCTCCCTGCTCCCTCTTCCTGGCCTACCCCCACTCTCTTTCTCTGGACCTACACACCTCTTCTCCACAGGTAAGTTGTTAACTTCGCCATTTTGAAGAAATCCCAGATGTGCCAAAAGAAGAACCAAAGATTCTGACTCCTGTTCAGGCATCTCTTACCCCTAACAAGTTTTTATTTATGTGGGAATAACTACAGGGTTTGCAGAGGAGTCTTCCCTATTTTCTTTGCAAACCTCAGAGGCACTTACACTGCTTGCTCACCTTGTTGTCTAATAGAGAGAGAAACCTCAGTCAAGTTGCCTTAATACTTATTTTATTTAAAGAATCAGAAACACAGTCATTGTAGTTCATTTGTACTCATATCTGCCAACATTTCCTAAACCACGTTAACATTCATGTATAACAAAAACATTTTCTGAGCTGTGCAAAGTTCAAAGGAATTGTTCAACTACTTGAACCCATTTCTAGAAGAACAAACCTGGCATTTTACAAGCTGAGGCCACCAGAAGGAATCTTTTCTTTTCCCCGCCCTGTTGCAGGAGATGGAGATGCCCCTCCTCCCCCTTTTCCTGGCATGACAGGTAAAAACCAGACCACAGTATGAGTCGAACCTCTCTCAGTCCACGACTTTCTGAATGGCACTGGGTCATGTTTTTGTATCACTGGGCTGTATTAAGTTCACCTTAATACTTGTGCTCCTGGCATGGAAGTGATTTGTCCAAGAAGATTACTCAGTGACCCAAACTGTGATGATAAGCAATAAAGAGGGCCCAGAAACAGCTGCTATCAAAATAGAACACTTCTCCACCCCTTCCCCCCATATTTTTCCTAGCAGAAGGTATGACTGGAAGGGTTGTCAGCCATTTAAAAAACCATCAACCTCCTTGCAAAATATATTTTAAAGCACTGATTTAATGATATGACATCTGCATGTTTTCCTTGATACTCTCACACACCAACTTTTGTCCTCTTAGAGTTAAGCATAAAAAGGTGGAAATCTGGAACCATTTTAGATCTGGCTAAATAGAATAGGCAGCATGCAAGCTGTCATCCTGTTTCGTTTTTCTGACTGTAGTAAATGCACCATGGAACAGAATTTTAAGAGCATTTTAACCACTGTAAGTTGTCAGAAAAAATCTCATCTCTGACAGATCTAATCCAGAATTTTTACTGGAATCAGTAACACACATTTTGGCATTGCTGGCTGCCTAACTGTGCAGTTCACTGTTTGAGGTACAGTGACATCACTGGACCAAATAAGTGGAACAGATATGGCTCTAATCTCAAACAAGTCTTTCCTGAAGACATTTCTTCAGTCTCTTATTGGTTATAAAAAGGCAATTTCCTCTCAACAGTAACTAAATTTTAGTGACTGACTCATTACAATCTCGAATATCAACAAACGCGGCAACATCACATATAAAAAGAAACACCCTGAAAGTGATGCCTCCCAGCTTGAAGGTGCTATACTTGGCCATGAACTGTGTTTCTGGAATTGGTTTGTTAACAGGTGACAGCAAGAAGAACTTATTTTACAGAGAACAAAGTCACAGAGCTGAACTTAAACAGGAATGCTCACTTACATGGGTTTTGATATGTACTAGTACACACGGCTTGAATGGAAACAAAACCTACACCTTCGCATATGAAATACTGGTAACGCAGTGATGATGTTCACCCACTGGGCCTCCTCGTTTTAATAAGATCATCTCCAGGTTACAGTGCCTCCGACACGCTTTTTAACACCCACCACATGTGGGCTTTGGCAAACAGCCAGCTGCTGTCAGAGGCAAGGTATGGATACAGCTATGAAAAGCCTTTCAACACAATTCACTTATCAAGAGCCGATGTCTTTTTAAATACTCTCAACAATTGCATTATGACTTTTTTTTCTCATTCTTTTTCATACAAATAACTGGCTAAACTCACCTTACATTTATTGCACCTTTAAGTCCCTGGTAGATGGAAGCTTATATTGCCTGATACAGTTTGTATTGTAGCTTGACGACGTTAAGAAATCCAACAGTCTCCAGAACTGTACATTTCTACAGTAAGAAATCACATTTCCATAACACTAATTACTGCTGTCGCAGATCAGCTCTCGTCTCCGTCATGCAACGACAGAGGAAAACTCCACGGTCCCTGCGTGTGCTAGAACCTGCAGTGTTCTTCTTATTGCCATGAAAAAGTCAATTAAAATGACTCCTCTGGGAATTACTTCCAATTCTGGAGTCATTATCACTCTCCAGACAGAATGCTGTGCTTCAGCAAGGATCTTCAGCCACTCTAAATACGTAGGAGAGAGCAAGCATGTGTGTGTTTCACAGGCAGCTCCCCTAGGTATATTTACTGGTGACCATGCAGCTTTTTCTCTTTGCCTCTACGAAGCAAGAACAAGCAGTCTGATCTCAATCTTCCGGTACGTTTCTAATTTTGTATGTTGAATGCAAATCTTGTTGCAGCCTCTCTGTTTAACCAAATCTTTAACAATTAAAAAAAATAGCACCAGATGTATGAAAAAGAGGAAATGTCTGATCTAGTAGGAATATATATAAAGTAGAGCAATTCTTACAGTAAAAAGGTACGTTGTACAAAAAAGCAATGGAAAGTGATGCCGAAGGACAAAAATCCATGCTGCATATAAGACGGGCAGAAGACAGGCAAAAGGGATTCTGCTCAAATAACCACAGTTTAATGGTGGAGCTGTACTTCCTCCAGGACCTCCCCAGCAGCAGTGCCAGGACACGGGGTGGTGTGGGCTTCTGAGTACTAACACACTCACTGACAAACCTGCGCAGCATATCTTTGAGGTATATAGAAAGCATGACATTAACATTTTGGACTCCTCATTCTTACTTGCACAATGATGCACTGATCTTTAGCTGAGGTTTTCTCCACCCTCCCCTCTTCTTCCCTCGGTAAAAACAAAATCCCAGTTTAAGAGCTTCCTAGCACACCTCCTTGAACTCTCAAATCCATCTTGCATAGGCCAGTAATAAGAACACTGCAGCTCTGACAAATAAGTTACAGCAATATAACAGCTTTCCTCTTATTTTTTTTTTAAAGATATCTTCTCTATAATTTACACAAAAGGTTAACAGCCGGAGTTTAGGTTACTACAGTCCAGATGGGCATCCTTTCAGTCTGTGATTCCAGGTGGAAGGCACTACTTCAACATACAACTGTATGCACCGCACATGGTCTCGGGAGCACAGTGGGGCACTGTGTCTCCGGAGCTGCAGACTGAAGGGCCTGGGGGAAGTCTTTGGAAATAAAAATGGCAGTGGTTATCAGTCCAGTTTCTCTTTGCTGTCTCTTCTTGTGCTATGCAGTTTCCCCTGAAAGCTCCTCAGTTGAGAGAGCGGTGGTTCATCCTCAGAAGCTCTCAACAAAGCTCCCCGGGAAGAGGCCCGTCCTGCCGTTCCTCTGCAACGTCCCTTTGTACCAGCCGTCCTCCCGCTTCTTGTGCACAAACACAATGTCACCTTCCTTCAGTTCGATCTCCGCCTCGCTCTGCGGTGGGTATGGGACCACAACGCGGTACCTTTGGAGAAAAACGTGCAAAGACTTGGTTAGTCCTCACTTGATGGGAGCAGTGGGGCACCAGTACCAGAGATCTTGGGAAAAAACTTTTGGAAATATCAATAAGTTACATTTTTGCACACTAGTTGTATGTAATGCAGCTATATTTTCTACTAAAACTGAGCAGGATGGAAATTTCTGGCCAGCTTGGCTGGAGAATTGACCAGGACATACTCTGGAGCCAGTCCATGAAAGCAGGAACATGTTGTCAAATGGATGGACCACTCATGGTGTCCCTGCTCCCAGCTGTGTGCTGAGCCTGTGCCAGGACTTGGCTGCTTTATCCTAGTGCTGCATCTCTGCTGTAACATGTCTTACTCAGCTCCGCATCTGCTCCATCCGAACAGCATAGCATCACAGAATGATAGAACAGTTTGGGCTGGAAGGGACTTTAATGGTCATCTAGTTCAACCCCTCTGCCAGGGGAAGGGACATTTTCAACTCAAGCAGGTTGCTCAGAGCCTGCGTGTCAGCTGCATAAGTCAGCTTGGTGTCATCTGCAAACTTCCTGAGGGTGCCCTCAATCCCACCATCTATGCTATTGATGAAGATATTGAACAGCACTGGTCCCAGTATGGACCCTTGAGGGACACCACTTGTCACCGGTGTCCACTGGGACATCGAGCCATTGACCACTACCCTCTGGATGTGACCATTCAACCAATTCCTTATCCTCCAAACAGTCCACCCATGAAATCCATCCTTCTCCAATTTAGAGAGAGATGTTGAGAGGGACCATGTCAAAGACCTTACAGAAGTCCACACATGTGATATGCTCTCTTCCCTTGTCCACTGATGATGAAAAATGGGGTTTGCAATGCTCCCACTGCCTGTGACACCAGCAGATGTTAGCTAAAGCAGTTCACATTTTTCTTCGTATAATGTTTCTTGAGAATGTACTTTGGGTCCCTCAAACCTGGAAGGGAAGCTAAAATGGAGAGGTATCAAGTGACTTTCAAACCACTCTCCAAATCAGTGGGGAGCCCCAGTCCTGAACCATTCACAGGGCTCTCTGGGAACTTAGTTTTCAAGTGTCACTTCATTTCAATGAAGTAATGATGTGTCTGGGCCTGATACAGCTATTCTGCACTCAGAGCTTATCAGCAGGCGTCCTTCTGAGAGCACAGACTGGGCCATTTTATATCAACGCACTTGTGTGCAGAGCAGGGAATATATTTCTATTGCACGATTGTTTTTTTTCCTTCAGCACTTTTGCAGTCATCTGGCATTTGGTTAACAGTCAATAACTGTCTTGCTAATTGCAAAGTAATGAATATAGTAAGACAGTTAAAAGTTGCCAACTGATTACCTAAAGCCCATCTCCTGAGAATTAATATATCCACAACTGCTACCTGGCCACCAATGCCTGAGTCCTGTCTGTAACAAGGTGAGTATTTATTTAACATAATATCCTGTCCCTGGGGACTTTAACATGCCCTGGAGGCTGTGGACCACTCCCTGAGGCCATCCCCAGTTAGACAGTACCAAAGCAAGGGGCTCTCCAGTGGCAGTCACCCATTTTCTTCGCAAGCTTTGCTCAGGTGCCTAGTGACTGCAGTTCTGAAACTAGGCAATCCACTTTGACCTGACACTGGAAATACCAGCTTTGACTCTTATATTTGGACATCTCCACAGCCAAACAACCCATTACTTGGAAAAGCATTAAACCCCCTTTGGAGCAGGGGTTCTGTTCTAATACCTGACTATGGCTTTTTTATCTTGACACAGCAACACGGTCATGGAAAATATGTGTTCAAGTGCCATCAAAAATTAGCTGATCCTCTCTGTACCTTGGTTAATAAATCTAGTTGTCACTTCCTTCCTCTGTGGAAAAGCAAATAACAGGGGTTGAAACGTGTGCTGCTGGCTGGCTGCAGGAAAATGGTCTATCAAGCTATCATCTGTGGAACTGCTACACTTATATTACGAAGCTTTGCCAATTATACTCATTATGCAAATGAATGCACACATTATTTCAAACACTCTGCTGCAGTGTTGATTAATTAAATTATCAGAGTGGAACAATTTCAGCTAAGATGATGCCAAGTTTCAGATCTCACTACTCTTATGCACAGTCACAGCACATCGGAGTTCTGCATCAGGAACTCAAGAGGCCTTGAGAAGAAAAAAGCTTGGACCTCAGTATTATTTGAGTGCTGTGGAGGTACTCACAGACCGTCAGGAAACAGGAACTCAGAAAAAGGTGTCTTGGGCAGGGTAACTCTAAAGACCCAGCTGGGACTGGCAGCACCTTGTGTCATACTAAAAGCATAGAGCCTTTCTTTTAAAGCCAAACTATGTCCTCACAGTGATGAGCTGCTAGTCACTAAATGGTTCACATGAGGAGGCAGGTGACCACACTCGACAGGAATGCTCCCACTGTCATAAAACGGGTTCTATACAGCATCTTCTTAGCTATTTATAAATATAAATCTCAGCCACTGCATTACAAAATGAGGCACTTTTTCCCATTCAGGAAACCCTAAATGCTACGGTTTAAATTTAATTAACTACAGTACCTCACAAGATAGTACCGATGAGGTTTTTGACAGAACAACAAAATACTAGCTTCGAAAGACCCTGCAAATCAGTTAAGAACTCCTCTGTGAGAGATGGAAAAAGATGCGATGCCTTTCCCCATGAGAGGTTTGAGGCGGGGCCCGGGAGAGGCAGCCCGGCTGGGGTGCGGGGGCAGCAGCCGGGCACGGCGCTGGCACAGGGAGCTGTGCCGCCCCTCCACACCTCCAGGTGGCACCTCAGCCTCGCTTATCCTCCGGAATGGAACTGCAAGGACAGCTATTAGCCGTATTTTTTTGGCAGAAAAGGTCTCTTCTCCCAGACATCCTCCCTCACTCCCAAAAAGGCAGTCCGGGATACTTCTATTTATATCTCCCCTTTTTATTTCCCCTTCTGTCCCCTTTTCAAGCAGATGCTATAAAATTGTAGATTTTCTTATACCAAACTGTTGCTTGGCACTTTAGATGTATCTCAGTCTTCTCAATTTTGTATGTGCCACATTACACCTCTAAATTACCAACTTTCAAAAATGCTAATTAGCTGGGCAACAATTATGATGACAAGTGTGGCAACCACCTCTCACTACTATTAACAATATTTGGTATTTTCTGTTGTAAATTGTGTAAATCTGTCTTATATAGTTACAATTCTGCCAAATGTTAATCATTTTGGCCCAAATTCTCCACAGCAGTTGGGTGTATCAGGCCAAGGGTCCAACATACAGCCCAATGGCCTCATCACTTCCAAGAATAACATGAGGAGTTTTGCAGCACCAGCAGGAGCCATATGAGTACTTCCACAAACTGCTCTCAGGTCCCATATCTGGGAGCAAAGACCTGTCCTGTGGTCCCACTGGTCTGTCAAGGACAGTGTTCCTTCAGAAAATCACCCACTCTCAGCCAGGTTAGAAGCATTCAAACCACCCCAAAATGGCACATGTTTAGGCTTGTATGAGCACTAAAAGTAAAATCTCTGCCTCATGCTCCAAGCTGTCCTAGCTCTGTGGTACCTCAGAGGTTGCATTTCTCTTTCTTAGCACTGGGCCCATCTTGTGTTTTTGTCTTATGGGACACACTTGATGTTGGACATCCCCACTGCTGGCTGCCGTGGAATCCTTGGATTGAGCACTTCATCCCTGGAGGGCACTGTCCAGGATGGGCAGTCGCCTGGGAAGGGTCCTTGGTGCCCAAGAGATAATACATGAGGAGAGGCTGCAAGGAGTGTCAGCAAGGACAGGGGACGGGTTTTGCCTGGGCAGAGAAATCCCAAGGAGCTGGAGAATGGGGTAAAGTAAGGGACGAGGTGGAGGAAGAGGAAGGCTGATGGGAGAAAAACTGGGAAAAGAGGAAGAAATGTGACTGTGATGAGAACTGGAAGCCCTGATAAAGGTGTGTGTATGGCTGCTGAGGGGGGACGCTCTGCCGAGCTGAGTCTGGGAGAGCAAAAAGCCTTGGAGGGAGCGAGCCTGGGGCAGAGACATGGCATCCCAAGAAATAGGAGACTGCATCTCCTGGGCAGCAGTTATCTCACTGAGCTGGGAATATCATCCTCTGCTGCCAGCAAAGACCTTACAATCCCATGTGTCCTCTCTCTTCATAGCACTTGTTTTCACACTCAAAATAAACACCTCTCCCACCCAGCCCTCTATTTGCTACTCCTACTGAAATCTGGAAGGTGCAAATAAGACTCCTAACCTCAAACAGATGTCACATGATGGAAGTTCTGGTTTTGTTTCTCTTTAAGAAGCAAAATGATTTAAAATACCATGTCTGTAGCTACATAAAGACATCTACAACCTTAAAAGAACATGAGTGTTCATTCACACTCATGCATCTGAGATGAAGAAACAGGCAAATAAAACTACCCATGACTTTACTTCTGCTGCCTTGCAATATAATCTTTCATTATATGATTGCATACTGTTTTTCCCATAGGATGCCCGCTTCATTTAGTGCACAAGATGCTGCTCTGGATGTGAGTCAAGGCTCTGACACGGGAGCCACCCCACCTTTTGCAGAGGTTGGAATATCGCTTGCAAGTGACCATGATAAAATTCACTGAGTAGTGCAGATGTGGGGAAAGTGGCTTCTCCGACTCCACCAGCTGCAAAGCCTCGTGCCACACTTTCCACAGAGAGAGACTCTTCTCATGCACACTGGCTGCGTAGCAGCCCTGTCTGGTCTAAATGAATCATACAGGCCCTCTGTCAGTGTGCAGGCAGGCACTGAACAGTATTGATCAGAACTGATCAGTAATTAAGGGCTGAACTCAGGCCTGGACACTGTAAAAAAACCCCCAAAATACTCGCTGAGTAAATATGTGTATCCAGGACACTGATGGGACTAGAGCAACTTAAGAAAATGTGCAATGAGGTAAATAAGGTCTTCAGGGCTAACCTCCAATCTAATCCCATCTAGAGTGCTTGAATTTGGATGCTTAATACAAGTTCCTGTTTCTTGAAGTATCGTGCACTATAGACAGGTTGCATGAGTCCAGTCCTGTGACTCCAAGAGGTCTCTTACGCATTAGGGACACACAATTAGTTTTGGAGGGAATGGGTAATCAGTGCCAATGAAACATCTAGCCCAGTTAGCCATTGCTCTTATTTACCAGTGGAGCTGTGTTATTTCATCCTTTCAGTGGCAACTTGCAGGACCTGCAAAGCACCTCTGCACATGACAAACCAAAAGCTGCTTCTCCATAGTAGGGTGTCTGAATCGGCAGCCTTTGAAGAACAAGTCTCAGCTGGGTCTTTTACCTTTCTGCTGGAAATATCTCAGGATTCCATTTCTGAGATTGTTGATTCTAGTTTCCCAGTCCTAAGGCAGGTATCCCTACTCAGAGAAGCACTTAACCATGTGCACACATGTCACTGTTCAGCCAGAATTACTCCTTGGGTCATTTCTCTGGTATCACTTTCCAGGAATGAAAAGAACCCTTCTTCTGCTTTCCTTTTTGGCAAAGAAGACATACGAGCACAGCAAAATTGAAGTCAGTGGGTGTTAAGCACATGCTTGAATGCTCCCTTGAATTGGGAGCTCAATTTCTAATGTGGCAGTGATTTGTAGAAAGATACATGGAAACACGGAGAGATTTATTTTAAAGGTCAAACTTACTGTTCCCATCTTATTCTGCAGCACTGCTGTGATTATGACTTGGTTGAAGGTTGCACGAAAACCACAGGAACACAGTATAGATATGCCAGTCGTGACAGTAAGTCTGGCCACAGCTGCTTTATCACAATATAACATGGCAGAGTTAGTGCCAGTTACTATAAAAGAGTCAACAACGCGTGACATGTTTTACTCAGGTTGGCCTCTGGGAACAGTGCCAGGCAGCGAGGGGAACATGACTCACGCACACACACATGCACACTCAACTCTTCTGTTCTGCTTAACGTACAGTCACATTTTCTTGAAGAGGGTGGCAAGGAAAGTATTTTGTGTTGGCGCTGCCAGGCACAGCACACCCCCCCTGTGAGTCAACAGCGTTGGTGGGATGTGGGCAAGGCTCTGGCGCAGTGCCTGCCTCACCACAGTGTGTCCCTGTACTGGTCCCGCTCCTCGCACCAGTAGAAACTGGATGGAGCAGTAAGTGGAGAAAAGTGTGTGGGGCACACACAGCCTGACAGGGTATTCACTTGGCAGTCAATCACAGCCACATGAAGTGACAAGGACACCACCTGGGAAATTTCTCTGCTCTGCTGGATGCTTTATGGCAGAGAGCAGCTGAAGGAATGTGGTTTTATAAACTGATAGTGGGAACTACACCCAGAAGGCAGAGATGGGCTCTGACTATTCCAGGAAACCAGACAAATATGAAGGCTAAATGACGGGAGAGCTAGGAGCAATTTCCTTCCTAATCCAGTCATCCATAGCCAGGCTTTGGAATAACAACAAGAAGAAGAAAACTGTTTTCCTCTCTATGCACAAAAAAAAAAAAAAAAAAAACAGCTAGTATAAAAATT